>VJMY01000822.1:1704-30123 GCA_009869795.1 Neelides sp. FZ-2019
AATATTTCCTTGCCCCCCCCCCCGGATATCTTTTGGCAAAATACGGTAGCTATTTTTTAAAAGCATTCATATATTCATAACATTTTGTTTTGTAATTAAGTATTTCAATTAAATCATCTGAAAGGCATTATTAATTATTAATGCTAGATGCCTATGCAAACGTTCAATTTATATTCGAGCAATGCAATGACTGAGACTTAAAAGTAAAAGACTAAACTCGGAGTGCCGGGTGTGGTAAAAGGAAAATTCGTGTTGGATTGTGGAAAGGAAAACTAAATGTTTTATTAACCGTTTGTTTAAATTAAATTCTTAAATCTAAAATTATTTTCAGTTCTCTTAAAGTTAAATAAAATTAAATCTCTATTTGTTTAGAAATATTTAAAAATGACAACTAATTTATTGCATAAACTCGACCGTTTAAATAGGGTTAATTTTCTTCACTCATTTCGTTTGTACCAGAGAATAACAATAAGGTAGCGAAATTATCGCAGCTATTTAATTACTAAAACACATGTGAATCGGTTCAAATGTTCATTCTTTCATTAAAGTTATAACCGTTCATAATCCTTTTTAGAGCATTTTCTTCCAACGAAGATGAGATTGATAAAGCGAAGAATAATAAGCAAAGCGAACAAGCGGATGCTGCAACCGTGAAGAGTCAAACCGCTAAGGATAAGTTGAAAAATCTATTGCTGTCTATTCCAAAAGTAAAGAAAAGACTAAATTATTATTATTTATTATCAATCTCACAAAGTAGTTAGATAATTGTAAGTTCTCTTTATTTAGGTAAAAGAACTCAACGCCCAAAAGACCGAAGAAAGTGGTAATTTAAATTACAAATTTGCTGTTCCTCAAAGGATTTCAAGAAAGCAGCGAGAGAAAGAAAGGGAAGAACGCGAGGCTATTGAGAATAAAGGACCGAAATTAAGTAAATAAATTAATAGATTCACACTTTGCATATATGATAATATGTCATATACTTATTGTTAGTATACAATTATATAAAATATATCTGTTCTAATATAATTTCATTTGATTTTCAGGCGAAGAATTTCTCAAAGCTGTTAAATCTGTAGCTGCTTCAATTGAAGGAGATCCTGTTGTAACGGAAAGTGAATTGATTCAAAAGTTAAAATCTCAAGCTGTGGGACCAAAAATCAACATGAAGTACGAACATTTTAAATCATAATTTCACTCACAATCAATAATGAATTTTTAAATTATGGAATTGTTTTTAATTGTGAATTAGTGATCTCTTTGCTGGAATGGTAGTTGACAAGAATAAACCTCAGAGAAAAGATTTAGAAGAGAGCAGGGCTGAAAGAGTACGACATATTCTTCAAGATTCTAAACACAAAAGAACGATAGAAACTAGAGATTCTTATTCAAGGGATCTTAACGGCCGCCCACAAAGTCGAAGGAGACTTGAAGGGTCTTCCAATCAAAGAATCGATTTATTTAATGAAAAACCACTAGGAATATTTACAAGGAGAGAAGTCCCCACCAAGGAATCCACGAGTGTACTTGAAATATGGGACAAACTCGATCGAAAAGAAATGGAAATTTCTACTACTCATCCACCAGCTAACGGATTTGAAGAAATGATCCTCTGGACAAAAAAAGGAAAATTGTGGAAGTTTCCAATTAACAACGAAGACGGTAAAAGCCCAATTATAAAAATAAATTATATTTTAATTTTGCTACCTAATTAATGCAGGCATGGAAGAAGAAAATAATACTTCATTTGAAGACCATGTCTTCCTTGAATTGAAAATTGATCCTTGGTGCCCAAAGAAAGGACCGATTCGACACTTCATGGAACTAGTCTGTGTTGGACTCGCTAAGAATCCTTTCTGGACGGCTAAGGAAAAGGATAATCTCCTCACTTGGTATAGGGATTTCTTTAAAGGAAAACAAGCTATTCTTACAGATTTAGGAATTGGTGAAATTAAGTAAAATACAATTGATTCTTATGAAATATCTTGTGTTCAGTCTAGTTTTATAATAATGAAATCTGGTTTTTTAAAATAATGTTTCTCAATATAATAAATGCAAAAATTATAAACATTAGTGGTTCTAATATTTTTCATGCTGGTGACTTGTTTTGAAGGAAAGCAATAATAACTTACTAAATAATAGTGTTTTATATTTATCACGAGTTTTAAGAAAATGCACAGTTTATTAAATAAATGTGCCTAAAAGAAGATTCATTTGCCTTAAAAATGATTAATGCTCACTTCAGACTATAAGCAATCTAAAGTTCTAAACTAAACTAAAAAATAAGATTAATGAAAACTTAATCTTATTTTAATAAATACTTTCTAATTAAGTTAAAAAATTGTCATTATATTAAAAGCTCCAACCTTGTTTTAAATTTTTAATATCTCATTAATCTCATTTAACTAAGATTTTACATGTTTCATTAGCATTTAGTAAGCATAATTCTATTTACTCACATAATTGCAAGCTTATTAAATCGCACTTTGTATATCGTTGACTGGAATTAACAACAATGAATAGATTTTTAGTTAAAATTATTTCTTCAATCCAAATCGATTCTTTGCCTTGAAATTGGATTCCCACAATGAGCTCTTGCCTCTTTCGCCTTCGAGACGGCCAATTCAAAGTCTCGCATCGTAATCGGGCGGAGTGACATGTTTCGTGAACCAGTGGAAGTTGAAACCAATGGATCTCTTGCTTCATGGGATGCAAATGGATTTAATTTGGAAAACCAACTCCGATTTCTTAGTTCTTCCTCTCTGTATTGAAATATTTTATTTTTAAATTGTCTGTTAATTAATTTTAAAAGATTTAATAATATTGACCTTAATGCATCAAGTTCTTCATTATCGACACTCTGGGAAATTGTGGGATCTCTAGATAGTTGAAGATCCGCAAGGCAGGCAACAGCAGCCGAGCGAGCAACTTCTTTTAAATCAGAACCTGAGAACCCATCAGTCAGAGACGCCAATCTTCCGAGATCAAAGTCAGAGCCTAAGACTTCGTTCTTAAGCGTCAGGTCAAGGATGTGTTTTCTTTGTCCAATATCTGGAAGAGGGATGTGAAACTTGGTAGCCATTCGTCTTAAAATTGCTCCATCCATATCTTTTGGTCTGTTGGTTGCTCCCATTACAATTACTGTTTTTTTGGGATCCGTGATCAAGCCATCCCACAATGACATGAATTGAGCTTTCATCATAGCTGTCACTTCATGATCCTGCGTCGCTCGAAGTCGAAGAAGTGAATCAATCTCGTCAATAAAGATGATGCAAGGTTGAAGTTTCTCAGCCAATGTGAATACAGCTGTGGTCAATTTTTGCGACTCGCCGTACCATTTGTCCGTAAGAACCGAGACATCCAGATTGATGAACCAGCATCCTGCTTCCTTAGCCATTGCTTTTGCAATAAGAGTTTTCCCACATCCTGGTGGACCGTAGAGCAAAACTCCTATATAATGAAATTAGTTAAATATTAATTCAAACCTTAATAATACTTGACTGGATTAAGCGTTAATATAGTGGATAAATGTTCTTTCCAATTATTTTGTTTGTTACCCTTTGGGGGCTGAATGAGTCTTGATACTCTACTCATTTTCTTTTGAGCGAGAACGGGATTGATGACCGTTTTCTTTAATTGCTCAATAACATCATCAAGTCCAGCGACATCAGCCCATGATACTTTGAGATGATTAGGATCAACGAGGTGCGATGCTATCATTATTTCGTACTCGTTGAGATTGACATTTTTAACTCCGAGGCGATCCATGAGAGCCCGAGCTTTTCCTTTCGCTTTCTGCTTTTGCTGGTAAGTTGGGTCTGCATAGCGAAGAGCCCATCGAACCAAATAAAATGTTAGTATTCCAAGGCCTCCAGCTCTAATGAGAGAGAGAACAACTTCTCTTCGATTAATGACCATTTCTTCTACGGGTTCAATCTTGGACAAAACTCCTCCGGTCATCCTTGCTCCAATCTAAAGTCGTACAAATTAAATTATTAAACTCGAAATATTTATTTAACAAATAATTTT
Source organism: Neelides sp. FZ-2019 (assembly GCA_009869795.1). Classification (NCBI taxonomy): domain Eukaryota; kingdom Metazoa; phylum Arthropoda; class Collembola; order Neelipleona; family Neelidae; genus Neelides; species Neelides sp. FZ-2019. The sequence goes on from VJMY01000822.1 coordinate 5,731, forward strand.
TCATTATTATTAGAATATTAAATTGCATATTATAATATGATTATTTTGATTTAAAAATTTAATCATTGTAAATTATTAATTTACCTACCTTTGAACTTTAGCTTTGAACGAAAACTTTAATGAGAAATGCGCAGTTCAATAATACACGAGTCTTTTATTATTGAATACTTATTAACCCACAAATGGAAACATTCATAAATACTAACAAATTAACCTTGTGCAATTAAAAATTATAAATCAGCATATTGATTCATTAAAACGTAACTTGAATAATGAAAGCAAGAAAAACTATCATTTTTAATCTTAATGGATAAAGTCCTAAGCTAGTTTACTTCAATTTCAATTACAAGTCTTGAGACTTTTATTTTAATAAAATTTTACTTTGTTCAGCAAAATAGTTTAATTTTGGGAATATCGATTTTAACTTTGGATCTTTTGGCCTTTGGTATAACGTGCGAATGTGTAAACGAATTCGTGTTATTTCCATTCGTATTTCAAAGGTTGGAATATCGAAAGTTGGCGCGAGACGAGAGGCGGAGTTTCGCATGAGGCTCTCCTTACCTCTATTCCATTGTAGATTTTCCAGACAGCGGCTGTGTTCCTTGTAAGACGCCAACTCTTTGACGCGCTCTCGTCCACGACGACAACTTAACTCTTCGTAAGTGACCCGCCTGACCCTTGACCCAACCCGGTTCTTCCCCTTCCTCCCCTCTATTTCCCCTTGGTTTAACTCGTTTAAATCACAGTGGTCATGAAGTAGTTGTAATTTTTTACTTTCATCACGAGTTTAATTTTATCATGGCTTCCATGTTCTCAAAAGAAGGTTCACATTTTCCCATTCGGCATAGTGTTTCCGGGCCCTCCCGTGTCCATGCTTCAATTTCCAACACTCGCTATTAAGTTAATCCTCGTTAGCTCTTGTAGTTTTATAATTTAATTATCTATTTTCGAACCTTCATCGAATTTGGGAATATCTTAGGTTAGGAGTAGTTTAAATTAAATATGAGGCTCGACGAATTACACGACATGTCTTTGTTAGAATTACGCCGCTTTGGAAAGAGAGAATGGCGCCTACAAGAACTCGACCCCTTTAATTATTTGATAGGGGCATGAATAATCATGAATTTCATGGCTGACATTTTATTGACATTATAACTTATTTTTTAAGGTTTTATAAATTGACGTTAAAGCATGTCTGGTGAAGAATCGGACAATGATGCGACGAGTGTCAAGAGCGACGGAGAGGAGTTCACCGTTGAGAAGATTCTGGAAAAGAGAATTGTAGCTGGTGGAAAAGTCGAGTATCTCCTTAAATGGGTTGGATACGGATCGTGAGTCAAATACAATTTTGGAATCTAATAAAATAATTTACATGGCAAATTGTAAATTAACAACTAGGTAATTTAACATCTTTTCATTCTTTTTTGTAGCGAGGATAATACTTGGGAACCTGAAGAGAATCTCGGTTGTCCGGAACTCATCGAAGCGTTCGAGGAGCAATGGAAAGCAAATGAGAAATTGGAAAAAGATAAGAAAAAGCCGGGTTCAAAGAAACGCTCCGAAGTTCCCGACAAGGAAACTCTTAAGGAAAATAAGAGCAAGAAGGCCAAACCATCAATTGAAACTAAAAAGGTAAAGCTATCAAATAATTTAGCCAAATAGAAAAAGAATATCTTTATATTCCATCTTTACAATTTCTTATTAAATTATCTTTCTTAGGAATCTTCAAAGGCTGAATTGACTGGATTCGAGCGGGGCCTTCAGGCTGATAAAATTATTGGAGCGACTGATTCTTCTGGAGAACTCATGTTCTTGATGAAGTGGAAAGATACTGATGAGGCAGACTTGGTTCCAGCTCGTCAAGCGAACGTGAGATGTCCACAAGTGGTCATCTCTTTCTACGAGGAGCGTCTCACCTGGCACACGAACAATGCCGGAGAGGAAGAAGTCGCTGCTTAGTTCTTCTCTCACCCTACACTACACATTAAGCGAATTAATTTGAGTTTCTAAAAATTAACTTTTCGTTTACAATTAGCAATTGTCGAAACTCGTTCTCTTCTATGAAATAGGTCTTTTTCTTTTCTTATATTAAGTATATAGACGTGATTGAATTGAGTGCACATGTAGCGATATGCTACTTAGATGTTTTTCTTCTTAATTCTCATTTTACAAGGACTATTCATTTTCTCTCTTCTTTGAATAAATATAAAAATATATTTACATTTTGAGCATTCCTTGTTTCTAAAAAAAGTATTTTATTTATACAGGTGTCAATTAACTTAGAAAGTTTTTTATGTTAACCTATCCAATATATGAATAATAAATTCTTTACATTTTATGCGATCGACAAATTCTTGAAATATTTACCTAATATTTTGTCTTAATATACTCTTGTCATAAGATGGGAATTGAATTCTTAGGAGCATTAAGGTTAAACCTGTTAAAAAACTATTGGCATTCTAGTTGTTAACTCTAGATAAATTAAATTATTAGTTGATAGTGTAACTAATTGAATTATTAGCCTAAACTAGTATTGAGTTCTATCAGTTGTTTTCGATAAAAGAAATTTATCAATTTGATAACAAATCAAGTCGAGAGAACTATGAACTTTCTAGAATATTGTTTAATAGTTGTGCATCTACTACTGACAGTTTATTTCATTCATTCAATATCGGATAGCTTTCTTAATGTCTTCTTTTAAAGTTTCATTTGAAGGGAAAAGGATTTTAATCACCGGAGGAGGAAATGGTACAATTATAGTAAAAATAATAACTTGTAATATTTGTCAGAACGATTTCTAAACTCTCTCATTTGAGGAATTGGAAGAGAATTATGCAAGAAATTATATTCGCTTAAAGGAGAGATTTTTGCTCTCGACAAAAATGAAGATGGTCTTAAATCCCTGGTAGAAGAGTGTAATGGAGTAAAGACCATATGCGTCGACTTATCTAATTGGAACTCGACTCGAGAGGCCTTATCAAAGATAGATGGTCCAATTCATTGTCTCGTGAACAATGCAGGAATTGGAGGAATTCAGAATTTTATGAATATAACTCCTGACCTTTTTGATGCGTAAACTTTTTTTAAATTAATTAATTCATAATAGTATCAACTTTCCATATTTTATTTTATTTGCTAATTTGTCTACATTATCAATAAATTGATTTTATAATGTTTATATTAAACAATTTTGCAGGCAAATGGATGTGAATGTAAAAGGGATCATAAATGTCTCTCAAGTAATTGCTCAGAAGATGATCGATGAAGGAAATGGAGGATCAATCGTTAACATTTCTTCTCTTGTATAAAAAAGATATATTTAATGCATTTAAATTATTTCATATATAACAAGTTGAATTAAATAAAAAATTAAATCTCAGGCATCAAAATGTCCTTCAAGAACTTCGGTAACATACAACATTACTAAAGCATCCCTGGACATGTTGACAAAGTCCATGGCTGTCGAATTGGGTCCACATAATATTCGTGTCAACACAGTGAATCCAACGATAGTGATGACTAATATGGGCCGGGACTTTGCAACAACTTCTTTGCCAAACAATCCAATGTCTAATGTTCTAAAGAGCATTACTGCTAGGACTCCCTTGGGAAGAATTGCCCAAACTCATGAGATCGTCAATATTGTCATTTTTCTTCTCTCCGACTTGGCCCCAATCATCAATGGAGAACACATTTTTGCTGACGGAGGATACTCATCGTTTTAGCTTTAGCTAGTGAAATCCCAATTTTGTATCATTTTCTAAGAAGTATACATTCCTTAGCTTATGGTATTTGCTTTTCTAGATCATGAATAAAGATTAAAGTTAATATTAATGATGCATACTAATTCATAAACAAATTTTTTATTGCATATTATGGTCATTTTCATCATTGACTCGTTCAATCTGGGACAAATTATAAAATCTTTCAACGGTAAGATAATATTTGTTCTTTGATGCAAAAAATTAGCTTCCACGTTTCCAGCAAGCTCACAACATTAGATATAATTAAATTGGTCGCAGATTGGTTGAAAGTATACAAATTAAACTTATTAACAATAAAATTAATTAGAATTTTACCTGAACTGTAATAATATAAAGAATTATGGCTTACTTTAAATTCATACTTCAAGATTTTACATTAGGATCTATACATAAATCGAGTATATGGTGAAATGATTGATAAACTGATGATAATGCTGGATAATACCCTTCTTATTACTGATGAATCCCCTCATGTGAAGTTCAAGCTCAACATAACGGTGTTTCATAGCCACAAATATACCTGTGAAGCCTAACGAGTTCTATATTAATAATAAATAAAGGTGTACATGAATATTCACTTTAAAATATAACATGGAAAGCATTGTAGTGAGGTTTAAAATTCATAGGTATTTCCCGTACCTGATGGCTCAAGAAGGTATGAACCGTGTCTTGTCTGTCAGTCAGTATACCTCCATGGTATAAAGTGATTTCCCGTTAACTCCCTCCCAAACTCCCTTCGTCCATCCAACTCCTCTCGTTACTTCCCAAACACAACCACAAATAGACACACTCACTCCGCGACCAACCCAGCTTGAATATCTAAATTGTCAATTCACCTCGACAATCTCTTCTTCATTTCATCACAAAAGTTCATCTGAAATCTCTGAATTGGGTGAGTAAAACTTATATCATTCGATAGATTCAAATTATTGAAAATGAGCTTATTAAGACTTTGATTTAAACAGCAAATAAGCCTTTTAAAGATCATAATTACATCAAGGAGAGTTTAAAAATAAGATTATTATAAGATTATTAGAAAGGCTTTTGATTGTTGGGCTATTGTTAGAAAAAGTAGGTTATAATTTGTATATGAAAAGGATGGGAGACGTTTCTGATGCTGTGATCGGATGGATGATCCTCTTCTCTCTCACAATTGCCCTCATCGGCTGTGCTCTCTGGATCTCGTCTTGCTACATCTTGTACTCCTGGCAAAGACTCAGGGCTGAGTACTCAAAACAGAACAAGATGCTCCTTCGGAACCGAAACAAGACGGAGAACTTTATGCATGGTTGAATATACCAAATCTTTAAAAGTTAGCACTATTAGCACATCTAATTTTCTATACAGACATTTCTAAAAAAACATTATCTATTGTTGATAGTATTAAGGGGAATTCTTTTTGATACTCGATGTTTTTTTATTTCCATTCTTCATTCATTCTATAATTCTAATTAATGTTTGTTTCATTACGGAATATCATCACATGTATATTATCCAATTAATATGAATAAATAAGTAAAATCGAAATGATTTGTTGAAAAGTGTCAATTATTCATTCATTCGTATAGGCTAAAAATAACGTATTTTTTACCTTTAGATTTTATAAGCTAGTGATTTTCAGATAAATTCATTCATAGAAACACTTACAAAGCACCATTTAATTTTTAAGACAAATGTCATAAAATCACATCTCTCATTTGAAGTTTTATATTTATTTAGTTTTACAATTTATCGTTTTAAACTTTTATGGTTATATGATAAACCTCAATCATGGACTGCTTTCCAGCAAAATTATTAATGACAAATTCCGGGTATATATATATTTTATAACCAATATTGCATGTATAATTTGTACATGTACAAACTTAAGAAAGCTTTTTTCATTTTATATTTCAACGTTTGTTCATTCACCGTCAATTCTCTTGAAGGATTATTTTTTCATATCATTAGAAGGAATGGTTGTACAAAAAACACAGGTCAAAGTTGCACAAAGGGGCAGAAGTTTCTCACAGATTATTCTGTCAATTACAAGAAATGGGGAATGAGGAAATGTGACGAAGTCGACCCGGCGCTTCGAGCTTATGAAATTGACCAAAAGGCTCTCACCCCCCAGAAAAATAATACTCAAAGTCAAATTTGGGCTCCAAGGGTTTGTTCAAAAAGACTTTATCTATATTTTTACAAATTGCATTATTTTCGCCAAAATTCCGTCCAATGGATATATGAATTTCTCCAACAGTACGCGTTCAGCAGAGGAAAAAGAAACGGCGTAGCTACTTATTCAGACTGTACTCCGTCTACACAAAGATCTCGGTTCGAAACCACCTACATGCGAGATTATTATCAGAAAAATGAACAAAATAAGAAAAGCAGTGGTCGACCTTTCAATCCACTCTGCATCTCACAAAACTTTTTATGTCCATTTACAAATGAAACAACTTACGCAAGATCTTATGACATTCCCCTTGGGAAACTTCCCACGCCATGCACAAAGGATCAGAAGGACCAACTACAGGACTGTCCACAACTTTGCTCAATGGTTTCAATTTCATATTTAAATCAAAAATTCCATGAGTCCAAATAATTGACAAATTTAACAATAAGATGTGTTTGGTTCTTTAGGATAATTACCCGCCAGGGATAGTAATTAAATTCGGTCCAAACGCCTCCAGGAAGACCCGTGAGCCTGTCAAGAAGAGCAATTTGACAAAGCCAGGAACTGACGCCTCAAATTGTACAGCATGTCCAAAGAATATCCCTTGTTGTCCTTGCCCCGACATTTATAAAATTTGTGACGCTTGTTGTGGATGTGAATATCCGTGCAAGTTGCACATGGCTGCTGCCGTTCCAAAGAGAAAGTACCCCATTGTAATGGGGACGCCGCGATACGTTCCAGATCCAAGAGATCCACCAAAAAAGCCAATTGTCTATTCAGGAGGTTTTAAAAATGATCTTTTAAACATAGCCTAATGAAATTATTAAAACTATATAAGCTAAAGTTTTAATCAACATTATCATTGTGTTAGTCGTAAGCACTTTTATGATTTCAAAGAAAATAAAAGTTATGAATGATTATTATAAAAATTTAAATTGCTTTAGGTTATGGTCGGGTTGCAAAGGATAAGATTAATAAAGCCAAAGAAAGGCTGATGGAAGCACTTGAAGAAGAACGCTGCAAATTCGTTCGAGAACCACCAATATCGATTTTTCAAGCAGATTATCAACATCCTCAAGGTTTGCCCAAGTCATGCCCATTTGAATTCAAGGCAAGTTTTTCTAAGCGTTGAAATATTATATATAAATACACTATTTATAACAACTAACCTTCTAAAGGGCTTCACTTGTGATTGCTTATTGTTGTTAATCTTAACAGATTTCTGTCAAGAAAGGCGAAGTCAACTTTCCTATGTACGATTTTGATATAAACAAAAAGCCAATGTTTGACCATGTGTCGACATATAAAGTAAAATGTTTTTATAACTATATAATTAATTTAAATTATCATATTATTAGCTTTCTGTATCGTTAAATATTTGTATCTTATAAGATGAATGAGAGCAATAATGCTTTTTAATGAAATTATTTAACTAATTATTATATATTACTCTCAGGCGGATTACACGAATGGGGATGTGATCCTTCAGGGTAGGCCTGAGCGAGCACTTCACCCAGAACTCGACTCAGAAGTTCTAGGAGCTCCAAGGGAGAGTTTAGACCCGCTCAAATGCCCAAAAGACAAACCCCCAAAAGATTTATCCGAGTGTTTCGACTACAATAAAATTTGCAGTATGGATTCAGGAGATCCCATCCAAGTCATCTACAAGTCATCTGCTGTTCCAGAGAGAACTGAAGAAAATGAACGATGGGGTCAAGACTGGGAATGTTGCCTGATGGAAAGAACAGATTGTAGGGGCTGCTAAAAAAACTGATTCCTAATAACTAACGTAAAAGTTGAGTAATAGCTTATTACCAATGAATAATTAGATGAAAAATGATTATCAATCTTTATATTTAATAAATAACAAGACTCTTTATTTAACCCTTCGTATTTAATATAGAGATTTTTGCAAGAGTGTTGACACTTGTCAACGCTAAGAACCACGAAGGGTTAATGTAATAAAAATGAATAAATTATATATTTTAAAGTCGAGCATTGTGACTATCACACGATTACATGGTATAAAATACATTTGAATCAAATCTCGCTTATAAATATTGAAAAAAAGGTAAATGAAATAGGGGCCTAACACGATAGAAAAATGAAGTGTTAAAAAGTCAAAAGTAGTGAATATATAAAAGTACATTGGGTTTGTTCAAAATTAAGTCTGATATTAATATTTGGTATATTTACAAGTTTTAAGGCCGTGATTTTAAAGCTTTCTAAATGAGTGAAAGTCCGGCTACCATTCCATTCACTTCTTTTTTCATTCCATTCGCAAGATAAAATTCTCGCTTGAGATATGCCAGAAGAACGTCAGTTAATAAGAATATCTATAAAAAATATGAATAGTATTAAAAAATAATTTTTTATTATTTCCAATTTATATTTATGTGATATTATATGATTTATTTATAAATCTGATTATACCTGAGCAGTTCCAAAGGCTATTGTAACTCCAAAGTAGAAATTCGCATTGGCTGATCCAGAATAAATCCATAGGAACCATTGAATAGGAGCTAAGACAGACGTTGCAATGAAGAAGCACGCTACTAAATATTTCTGCTGCATGACTAATCAAAAGTAAATTCAAATTAATTCTACTTCTTTGAGGTTCCTTTGATTTGATAATTTATATTGAAAATTCAAATCTTACATTGAAATAAATGTTTCCACATAGGAATGAGTGAAAGGTAAAGTCCAACATCTCCAATGGATGGATATGATTTGAAGATGGCCATTAGACTACATAGGGAGTAAATCAACAGGGGCGGCTGATCAAAAAATCGGATGCTTAAGGGCACAACGTAGATGAAAGCGTTGATTTGGAAAGTGCAGATGAAGAGAGGATGGAAATGTTCAAACATTTCAGTGAAGAAATACCAAAAGAGACCAATGTTCGGCTTTAGGTCTCTCACATTCAAACTGGAAAATTACAAAAAAAGATTATTAAAAAATTAATTTATTTATATATTAATAATTTGTTAATAATAATCAATATATTTATTTTATTCAAAAGGTTCGTTTTTTTAACTCACATAAAACCATAAGTTCTGTCAATGAAATCAAAATCTTGTGTGATGACGACTTTTGAGAAATAAATGAGGGCCAATTGAGGAATGATAAAAGCCAAGATTGATTTGGCTGCTGAAGAGACAAATGCAGATCTTCTAAACTTCTTCTTTCCTTCATTCTTCATTTCTTCGCAAAAAAATACGGAGATGACAAGTGGAAATATAAGTGTTATGGGATAAAGAGATTGATAAGTTGCTAGTGCTAAGAAGAATCCAGATAAGATACGTTGACCTAAAAAGAAAATATTAATTTTAAACTATTAAACCTCTTACTTGGGTAATTTATATTGAATTTAGCAATTAAAATATACCTTTAAGCATGGTCAGAATGCACAGAGAAATGACTAGATTGGCAAAAACCGTTGTAGTTTGACCAACGCAGCTGAAGATGGTGAATGGATTAAACATATATGAAAGGACGACGAATTCCGCATAGTTGTCATTATCTTTTATGGCGAGATCCGTAAGCTCTTGGACATATTTAGAAGCTCTTTGAGATCTTGTCAACTATAAATGAAAATGAGTAATGCTTTTATTTTATTCTACCTATAACCAAGCTATGACATTGTAAATTATTAACTATTAATATTAAATTATTAATTATTAATAATATTAAATTGGCTTAACTTACGTAATATTTTCGTGATTCTTCAACAGCTGCAGCAAGGATGATGGCTGTTAATAAATCAGCTACTGCGAAGATTAAGAAAGCGACGATTTCAGGGAATTTGAGAAGTTGTTGGGAAAAGATAAGTGTCAAAGGCGTTTCATGGAATGTATCACCCGAATAAGGAGAAATATCATTTTCCAAGAGAAAGATTCCTTCTTTAACTAAATTAATAAATATATAGGTAATCATCATTTGATATTAAATCCTTAAAAGATAAGTATTTTTAAATTTAAATAATCCATAATCAATGTACACAAACCTTTTATCCAAGAATTTAAAGGTGTCGATATTTCAACCCGCTTTTGAAAAACATAACCGAAGTTTGTGAGGAACAATGCAAATCGGAATAAAAAGCCGACAAAGAGGGAATACACAATTTTATACATTATTGGTCTCAATTAAACTCAATTATTTCAAAAAAGTAATTAGGGAAGAAGAAATTATATCCGAGAGTGTGGTATCAGAATCTGCATTAGGAAAAATTGGAATCTGAAAGGAACTTTGGCGGATGAAGAAAATGAAAGAAGGAAAGATCAAAACGTTGCGCAATGTCTCCGCGGAAGTTCGAGTTTTCTTTGGAATAAAAATTCCTCCACCAGAGGAAAGGGTTAATAATATGCGAAACACCTGTAGATCCTCTCTTTTCCTTTTAATTAAGATACTCTTCCCTCTCCACTCCGCTACCTTAATACTCTCTAGATAGTTGTAACCCTTTTTTAAAATATCATGGCCCCTCACATTTTAATGACAGAAGAGGAAGTTCGACAGTATTTTATTATCAATGGAGGTGTCGTGAGGTAATTAATGATCATTTATACCACTTTGACGTGTGATTATGGGTTTTTAATCAGAGTCTTGTATTTGATTTGTTCTTTTAGAAATTTTGATATCGTGGCCCACTTTAAGAATTATTTGGCTAATCCAAATCCACAAGTTCAAGAAGATGCTCGTCACATTTTTAAGGCTATTGTTAACAAACTTGCGACCGTTCGAGTTGACGCTGTAAATTCAACTTTTTATAATTAAATTGACTATTATATTATAATTCATGTATAAGCAATTTATATTTTATTTTTATGATATGCTAATCAAACTTTCCATTGTTCAGGGAGAAAAATATTTAGTGCTAAAACGTCAGTATTTGGACGACTACTTATTTCGCCAAAATCAACCTCTTTCCTATGGTGGTCTGAATGAAAACTATTATCTTCAGCAACAAGCAGGAGCGGATAATTACTTCCAGCAGGGATATCCCGATAATTACTTTCAACCGCAGCTCCATCAAAATGATTATTATTCTCAAGCAGCCACATATGAGAATCATCCACCACTCGGACTTCCGCCGGCAACTTCCTTCCCAGATAATTATTTTCATCAGCAAGTCGGGCTTCCGTCCATTGAGAGAAAACTAGAGTATCCAGTGGTGAATAATAATAATTTCGATTATGGTCTTCCACCTTTGCCAACTGGTCCGCCTAGTGTTGGACCGCCGTCACAAGTCCGCCAACCTCAATCGCCTCCTCCAAGACAACCTCCTCCGTATCGTCCACCTCCAATGCCATTAGGTGGAAATGGAACGAAAAGCGGATTTCCACAAACTCCTCCGCTTTTATCGCAACCTCCGCAGTTTCCTTCACCGCAGAGATACGTCCAACAGCAGCAATATTCCGGCTTGCCTCCAACTCCTCAACACATTTCACAATTTTCGAACATTCCACTTGGTCTTCCAATTTCTCCATCAACCTCTCAAATCATTCCGACAAGTCCAACAGGATCCATGGGGGCATTCCCTCAGCAGCAGCATCAGCCACAGCAGCAGCAGATGATTGGACAAATGATGAGCCCTATGGAATCACCAGTTTCCTCTCATATTCAACAACATTTTTCACCTGTCAACCCTCGTGAATTGAACTGTAAGTTTTGCAACCTCTTAACTAATATATAATTTGACCATTAAAATTAAATTATAGTCAAATTATTTATATAAGCATTTATGCATTCAACCAGCTGTGCAAAAGATATTGTTCATGAATTTATGAGTCTGAAGAATAATGAATCATTTTAGATGCTATAAATTGTTATTCTAGTCGAACAAATAGCTCAACAGAGCGAACAACTTTTATCACAAAATAAAATCCAGAAAATATCTCATCACCGTAATAGCAGCATGAACAATTTGAATTTGAGTACGAATCAAGGTAAATGAGTAACATGATAATATGTAAATACTTTTAATTGAATGAAATGTAGAGTATAAAATATGAATATTTTATTTTGCAATTTAGTTGAAGGCCTTCCACCCCCGCCTGTTCCACCAAGATTTAAAAGATCCGAATCGATGTCCATTCCTGTCAGGGAAGATGAAAACAAAGAAAATTCCAAAGACGAAAAAATTTCTGTGAAAGAGCGAATGGCCAAATTTAACCGAATTGCTTCACAGTCTGAAATCATCGTTTCACCTTCGAAGAATACTAATGGGACTAATAGCAAAAAGACTGTTAACAAACATGACTCCGATTATGACACTGCGTCACTCTCATCTGTAATTTGTTTTTCTTCAGAATCGATTTACTCAAATGAAAATTAACTTTTATTAATCTTAATTTAGTTTGGATACACTCAAGCACCTTATGAGCCACGAGCGAAAGAGTGGATTCTCAATGCAGCTAAAGCGGATTATCACCATATTTACAAAATGGCCCAAGAGAACCCAAACCTAATCAAAAGAAAAGACTTCAATGTACTGCAAAACTTTTGTCATTTTTCATTATACAAATATATTAATTATTATTTGATATTTTGATGGGTAATTAATTGTTCTTTTGATTTATTTAATTATTCTTCATTCCGGAAATTTATAGGGTGTAAGTAAAATACTATTTTACATAATTTTTGTTTGTATTGTTTGAAATTAAAAGTATTATGAACTATGCACCCTACTAATTAATTGAGTCTTTTTCCTTATTTTCTTTCTGGATTTTGAATTCGCTACAACAGTATGTAAGTGTAATCTCTAATAATTATTCCTTAATATTTTTTAGAAATTTTAATTTAAATAGATTTGTGGATTGAAAATTATCTTATTTATTGTTCGATTTTATTTTTAGACTGCATTGCATTGGGCAGCGAAGCACGGACATGTTGAGCTTACAAAGTTGCTTGCTGGAACTTTTAAATCTGATGTCAACGCGAAATCCGTACGTTTGTTTTTTATAATTTTATTATAAAATACAATAATAATTCTTACAATTCCTAATTGATTGGAAAGATTAGAATTTCAGAAGAAAATTTAAATTAATAATAAAGGTTATAATGCTAATTATTATTTTTCTTTTCAGAACGGGGTATGAAAGGAATAATCAAAGGATTATGACTTACCTTTTAAGTCAGTTTTAACTTCAAATTATTATTTAAAAATAAATACAATTTTGTTCAGGGATATACACCACTTCATTTGGCAGCTCAATTCAGCAGACAAGATGTTTACGAGCTTTTAGTTCAAACTTACGGTATATTTAATTATTTTTACTTTTTCTAATTTTCGTTTTTTTTATATAAACTAACTTAGTATATAACATAAATCCTATTTCTATTATTTATAATTTGATATCGGCCGGTTCAATTAGATTTGTGAAAAGAACAATATCTAGCCCTGAAGTCGAAATTCTATAATGTAGAGATTCAGCTTTCTTCTATGCAATTAAAATGTACCTACATGAAAATCCAAATTAAATGTCTAAATTGTGTAACATGGGGGCCTTTATCTAATAGAATTTAATTTGGATTCTCACGTAGGTACATTTTAATTTCCTAGAAGAAAACTGAATTTCCTACCTTTACAGCATTATGGAATTTTGACTTCAGGGCTAAATCAGCCAGGTGGTTTTCATTTCACAAATCTAATGGAACCGGCCTATCATGTTCTTTAAATTAAACATAGGAGCTGATGTGAACGTAAGAGATCATGGTGGAAAAAAGCCTATGCAATACTTGATTCGGCATGACACTCAAGTGTCCAATGACACATTTCAAAGTGAGTCGCTTCCTAAGATTGTTGTTGAAGGGAGTTCCCTTCAACGGCGTCACTCTCTCACTTTATCTACTACTTCGCTAAGTCGCTCAAAATCTCTTGCATTTGACTATCAGCATCTTCGATCAAGTTTCCGCTCAGGAATTAAAAAAATAATGAACAATACAAGTGACTAGAATTGCATATCCGGCTATATATTAATGTTATTTATATACTATATCATGAATTTTAAATTATCTTTCAAGTACGCTTCAATATTTTACGAGCTTTGACTTCGCATGTTGTTGATTATAAATTAAATATATTAAATATTTTTAAATGTATGTTTTAATGTAAACTGGAATAAGCATTATTATTATTTCCGTATATTTACATTTTAATGAATTTTATATCTAAAATATTAATACCTATACATTTATAAGAAAAACTAACAAATTGTATTCAATTAAGCTATTAATTGCATTTTCTTATCTTCATAATGAAATATACCAATAGCTATTCATTGCTAACTGCTAAATATTAACTTTTACTCAAACGTAAACATAATTATCACAATTAAATTTTGCTTGAGAACAATAAAATTTTGGAACAAATGCCTTTTATTGTTAGATTTGTAATATAACATCATAATTTGCTTTGCATGAGTAACTAACTTGCATATTAAGTATATTATGTATATTTATTCATTATTTCCATGATTAGTGCGCGCTGTATTAATCTTTGACCCATTTAAATTCAAAACACATGTTATTCTTTTGCAAATATAAAATATGCTAAAATAATTGAAAAATTTTGCACTTAATCATGAGATTTATTTCTTTACTGTTATTATTGACATTGATCTCTATTCTAAATTAAATTCAATGACTAATAATAGCTATTGTTCATTATAAACAAACCTAACTTTTTAAAATGGATTTATAATTAAAAGTATGAGCATTAAAAAAGAATTTTAATTTTTAAAGAAATTAAAGACAAACGGCGTGAATCTCAGCAAAGCAAGGAGAGTTTTCTAAGGATTGGATCTTTAAATGTTCGTGTGAAGAAGACGACCGAAGCTCTGAACTCATTTTTGGGGAAATCGTCTTCCTCTACGTCAATTGAACGGATGTATAACAAGGGTTGGGGCTCTTGTGATAACATTCAGCAAAATGAGGTATGTGTGTATGAATTCAAAGAAAAGATACATAAAAGCCTTCCTATTAAAATGCAAAAGATAATGATAAAATGATAGATAATAATATATACATATTATAGCTAGCTAGTCAGATTTTAGCTTCCTTTATTAATACTTTATTACATTTTCAAATAATAGTTGAAATTTCAAAAAATTTGATTATTTTAAATGTGCTATTTTGTTTTTAAGGTTATCGATAAAGAAATGATGCCGCCGCCTGCGACGAATGGTGATTCGAAGTTGAGACATAGAAGAAATCAAGAAAGCTTGACAATTCAAGAATCGAAATCTGATTCTGATTCTGATGCTGGTTTTGGATCAAATTGGAACAATTGAAATAATTTCTTATATTATAATGCATTTTATAATTTTAAATAATAAAAAATGTAGCGTAATTAAATACAGAATATATCGAGCAATTTAAAGAGAAATGCATTTTAATTTAAACTTTAATTTTTAACAGTGAGCTATTTGCTCAGTTTTAATGCAATTTATAATGTGGTAATAAGGGTTATTACTTATTATTTTATATTAAAATATAAAATGGGCGTTTTTAAAGGGATTGAGTGTGGTATATTTTATTATTCCGTATATTTTAGATTTAAGTAAGTAGGTAAGTACTTTTGTATACACAGTTAACACACAATACAATTTTTAATGAACATAATGAACAAAGATTTTATTGTGAAATCAAATATTTTTATATGAACAAATACATTCCTGTAACACATTCAAATACTCGTAGTGAAACTCATTTATATAATAATAGATTTATCAACTTTTAATGACGATAATAAATCTAATAAGAATGATACTTTTATTTCATTATTACACTATCTGTATTTATTGTTAAATAATGCTCAAATTGTGTTCACTTGCCGGTTTAAATTAACTGATTAAATTACTTGGATGATGGAACTATTGGGTCAACCATTGATTAGGTCATCTCCGACAATGAGATTGTCAAATCGTTTGTTGAAGAATTTGGACTCGAAGTTAATTTTTCGAAATATGAGGGAATTCTTCTTAACTTTGATGCCAGTGAAGTGGACTTTTCTCAAGATCTTCTCAACAATTGTATCCCTGGGATCTATTTTCCTCCACTCAATCGCCTTGAATTGTTGGGATCTCCTCTTACCGATTCAGCATTTATGTACCCTCATGTTCAAGCTTAATTCTTTAAAATTACTCTCTTCAAGACTGAAAATCTTAGATGCTCACCATGGACTTAAATATTGAAGTGTTGTATTCCCATACCAGAAGATTTAATAAGAAGTATCCATACAGACCATCTCCAATGTCGAGCTGGACAGTAATTCTTGGAAGCAAGTCACTACCTGTTGCTTTCTGAGGTCTTGGAATCAGAATGGTCGAAGAATTATCACTTCCAGCTTACCTTGCTTCACTAAATTCTACCTCGTTCCTCATCTCTGTGATTTTTCCTAAATTCAACTTTGAAAGCGATGGAATTTATAGAGTCCACTTATTCGCATTTTTCCAAATTCTTAACTTCTAAGCACGTAATTCCTGAACCAAATTTTCAAAAATCATGGGATATTCCGATTGTTGAGAAGTCTATTTTGGAGTTGAAGTCTCATTTCTCTTCTTCACCAATAAATACTTCACGTCTCCTATCTGCTTCTCCAATCTCAGGTTGCTGGTTAAATGCATACCCAATTCCTTCCTTTGGAAACTTTCTTGATGATGAAACTTCTATATTAGCCTTCGTCTTGGAGCAAAAGTTTGTGAAGAACACAAATGTAAGTGCGAAATCGAAATCAATTCCTTGTGGCTTCATGGCCTAAGTTGCAGGAAGAGTGCTGACAGATCTTCTCGCCACCATTCGTCGTTCTCTTGCTGGTTCTAGAACTCCAACTCTCCTCGAACCCCCCGGGATTTCCAGGGATGATGGGAAAAGATCCGATGGAACTTCTCTTATTCATTGGAGAAAGGGAAAATGCGTATGGGATGCTACATGCGTTGACACCTTCCTCGCTTCGTATCTTAATTCAACGTCTGTAAGCGCTGGAGCTGCTGCAGCGGCGACGGAAGACAAAAGAAAAGGAAATACTCCGTCCACACATCTTTGTTCCTTTCACCGTTGAAACTAAGGGAGTATTAAGAAATGCAGAATTGGAAATGAGAAATGGAATTCATCGACGAGATTGGGCGTCGCACGACCCGTCTAACCGGAGAGAAACGCACTTCAGAATTCATACGGCAGGCGATTTAAATCGCAATTCAGAAGGGAAACGCTGCCTCTCTACTCGAAACTTTCTCCCAATCTCCTTCCTTTAATTAACTAATTTCATTTACTTTTCAATTCCCCTTTAGTTCTTTTCATTTTATTCATCATTAAATATTGTATGTGTGTATGGTTAATTGTAATATGATAAAATTGCTGATTAAATATTTTTTATAATAGCCTTTTATCTAAATCAATGAAACTTTTGAAGGTAATTACGAACATCAATTGTCGGCAGTAATACTCATATCTTACTTTTTCTTTTTCTCTACCCCTACTCAGTATCCACTATGAATATTGTATCATAAATGTAAGTAATCTGCAGGAATAGCCATGATAGATGAAAGATAACGTCCAGTAGAGTCCAAACTCTTTTATTTTTATAAAAATCATACAAAGAAATAAATGATCAATATATTATTGTTCAATAATTTTACCTAAAACAAAACATTTTTATTAGTTACATTGAAAATTACAAATTGAGGATTTTATTATCAGATTACGAACTTATATTTATTTATTTATAATAGCTCGAAATGAAAATTTGTAAATCAAGGCTCTTTATACCATTTTATTTTGTATTACTTTTGTTCATTGGAACTTTATTAAAACATTTCGATCTAGTTGAAGCTCAAAATGTAAGTTACAAGAATAAGTCAATAAGATATATTTACTGAGTTTAAAGAGCTTCAATTCATTGTAGTATGTATATAAATAATCCAGCATATGCTTGAAATTAAAATCATTTAGGGCCCCGGACCAATTGCCAATTTTGAGATTATTCCTATAAATTCAGAAAATGAATTTACTCTAACGTTTACTTACTTGAAACATCCAACTGATCCTGATGAAAAAGGTCTCTATTGAAATTAAAGATTTAATTTATAAACATTTTGTTCGAATATTATGTAAGATTGTGTATTTGTAAGAATTTCTTATTAACATTATATTATGTTATATGAAATTTGTATTTTAGCTCTGCGTTATTACATATACGGTGCAAATTCAATTGAAACTTTGGAAAATGGAAACAGAGAACTGTTCCTTCAAGTTAATAGCCCAAAAGAACCTGGTACAAAAGAATCTTTTAATTTAGAGATCTATGACGCTGAGACCGAACAGATGTATTTTCAAATCGTTGCTATTTCTTCTTATGGAGTGGTATTGAGTTTAACATTTCATTTATTGCATTATTCTACTCACATTTAAAAAAAAATAAAACTCAATTAAACATACTCAATTGAATCAATGTAATGATGTTTTGATGATAGATTGTCCAATCCAATATTGTTGACGTTAATAATATCAAACTTCCAAATGTTCCAATTCCTCAAGTCATTTTCAAAGAAATTAACTATTACACATTCGAGGTCAATATTACTGTACCTTTTATTAACCACGCAAGTGACGAAGCAATGGGTATAAAAATATAGCATATTTAAATATTTTTTTTAAATAATAATAATTAATATTCTCAAATTCTATGCTATTTAACTTAGAAGGTCTATTTAAATTATCCTTTGAAAAATTTAGTGTCCAAATTTTTGATATTTGGTTCTGAGCAAGAGACTATTGGAGTCAATAACGCTCAATTTTTGCTTGAATTGAATAATCGTAAATCCCGAGGCGATTTTAACACTGTCTTGGTTGATGTTCCAACAAATACAGACATTTATTATCTCAGTGTTTCACCTGTTTACAAAAAATATAGATCAGAGGTATGAGCATAATATGATAAATACTAATTGTGGTTAATATTTATGGTTAATAATATGATAATTAGGGTAGTTGTTTGGTTGGTTCTGAACAAGAAGTTATTGCAGCCAACTATTAATTTTTGATTGTTTTCCCTATACTATAGTCGATGAAATTCAAGAAAATGAGATTGAAATGAAATACAATCACTTTTCTCATAGGCAGAACAATTGGTGAATTAGAAACGCCCTTTGATTTTGGCAATTCTTCTTTCCTCTTCTTATTTCGGATGAAACTAATGTGTTATTGAAATATCATGTCCAAACTCTCACTTTCACTTTAATTTCTCTGAGTGTTGCTTCCTGCTTCTATATAAGCCTTTACCATCCCTTTTAATTTGAGATTTAGTTTTTTTCCCCTAAAGATTTATAAACAAAATCATGTATATATTACTGTTTATCGAATAGTTTAACAAAAAATCGTTATTATTGTGCTAATTAGCATTATAACAGCAAAAATTAACTCAAGAGCGTGTTTTTCGAAATCCTATTAATCATCCTGTAGGCTTGTCCTTTATAAAAGTCCTCCTCACAACCACCACCCCCAAACAATCATAATTATAAATGTAAGGATAAGCACTCTTTTATATTTAAATCATAAACGGAGTAATGGTTTTATTTTGTGCCTCATAAACTAATATTAAAGAGATGAATAGAAAAAATTGTTTATTTGAATACCTAAATTCATTTAATACAATAAGCAACGCCAACATACATTCCCGAGAAACCCTCCAGCATCAAAATCTCATTTTCTTGAATTTCATCGACTTTAATGATTATTATTTATTTCAGTGGGATTCCCAACTCATATTCAATAGAACATTTACAACAACAACAACGCCGGAACAAACAACAGTAACGTTTCCACAGTTTCCGCCTCCGGTTCACGATGATGTTGATGATACTCCTTGGATTAAAACTACTGTCGGGATTGTCACCGTTTGTGCAGGAGTTGCTGTTGTCCTTGCAGCCGTTCTTGCACTTCACTTATTTATCAAAAACAGAAAGAAATAGAACTCCATATAAAATATAATATTTAATCAAAAATTATAAATATTTATAAGCGATTATTAGGCATTATTTAATCCAGAGAGGCATTTACATTAATTGGTTTAATTAAATAACTCAATATTTAAACATTTAGTATATATTGTTTTATTTTATTTCAATTTTAATAGTACATTAACTATATACCAAACATCAAAGTATAGTACATCATATAGAAGAGTAATTTATTATTTTATCATAAAATATAGAAGACTATATGTGCATACTAAATAATTAAAATCAAACTAACAAACCTAACAAATATCCTATTTTGATATATTCTTTTAATTCAATATTTAATTTTTCAACACTAACAGTGTTTACGTAAATACTCATGTAAATACGCGCATTATATTATTTTATATTTATTTATAATTTCTTTTAAAGTGATTATATTAGCGATTAAAACAGTTAAAGTTAAAAGTTAATTGAATGTTGCAAAGGTGTTTTTGAGCACAGAGACGCTTTTCCTTATGTCAAAGTTGTTTTGTTCCACGACCGTCCTCACTGTCTCAATGTCCACCTTTCCGTCGAGAATTGTAAAGACAATTCTTTGAGCTCTGTCCTTCAACTTGGAATTTGCTGGATTAAGGTCGATCATGAGGTTCTCTAGGCACTTTCCATATTGGACCATCGAGAGAGTCGTAAGGATATTGAGAACCAGCTTGGTGGCCGTTCCAGCCTTTAATCGGGTTGACCCAGTGAGGATTTCAGGCCCAGCAGAAACGCAAATTAAATGGTCAAGAGTCAATTTCATTTCTAAAAATGGGTTAAAGTAAAGCAGAGCTGTAGTTGCTCCAGCGCATTTAGCTCCATACAAAGTCCCCCACACGAACGGCGTGGTCCCAGAAGCCGCAATTCCTAAATTAGGTAACAATGATTGATTTCTTTATTCAAAATAATGCTATCTCAAATTATTAATCCTAAATTTGAGTACTACTTTGGGTAATTACCAATTACTACATCATTAGAGCAGAGATTCATTTCCTCGGCAGCTTCAACACCTTTCGACACGCTGTCTTCCGCACCTTCGACGGATTTAAAAACTGCAGGTTTACCACCAGCTAAAATATAAACAATAAATAATTAAAACTTTAGAATCAATGAAGAGAGAAAAATGAATTTATCTAAAGTGTTGATTTAAATGATTCGTACCAATGATTCCTTGAACCCAATGTGGTGGAGCTTTAAAGGTCGGTGGGCATTCACTTGCATCCAAAATTCCAAGTCGTCCACTGGTCCCAGCACCAACATAAATGAGTCTCCCGGAATTCTTATAAGCATGAGTTATCTTCGTTATTAGTTCCTCAATCGTGTTCTTATGCTCAGCAATTTTCTCATGAACACCCGATTCCTCATCCAACATCAGGTCAATCCCTTCGGATAAACTCATGGTGTCCAAATTAAAAGACTTGGGATTTCTCTCCTCGGTGAGAGAAAGTTGGGTTTTTATTGGAAGTACGAGTATTCGCAGTTCTTCTTCACTCATCCTCACACTTCTCATGATCGTAAAATCTCCTTTTCCCAACCCACCGCTTTGGAGTTTTCGAAAAGCCCCATGGACCGTTTCTTCTAAAATGACAAAAGTCACGTTCGCTGATGAGCCAAGGGCCGCTTCTAACATTTGTCTCAATTCTTGAGAAAACCGGATGTTTTTGGTAAGAACGCTTCCAGTTAGTCCAATTTTCACTTGAATGGGCTTGGAGTAATTTGAGCCGCTGAGTTTCTTAATGAGGGCTGAAGCATCAGCCACGATGTTCCGCAGAGCTGATTGAACAATATTATCAGAGATCTCATTCCCTTTTCTGGCTTCAAAGTCTTGTGTGATAAGTTCACATATGGAAGCAATGGAGTCGGGTGTGGCTGACAGCGTCCAGTCCGTCAGCTCCGACAATTTCCCAAGACCCAATCGGGCGTAAATTCTTCGAAGAAGCTCAGATTCTCCTTTGTACTCGAATTCTGTCACGGCCTTTCTCAGACCCTTGTGTCCAATGAAATAAGCTGACCCGTGGCTTCCTAAAATTTTCCCATGGCCGCCTATTTTAAGTACTTCTTTCGTATCGACGTTCGTCCCGTAGCAAACAGAACCTGTTCCGGAAATTATTATCATTCGTACATTTACATCGGTGTAGTCGTCTAGACATGATAATGAGATTTCCGAGTCGCCTCCCGTCCAAATTTCTTTTAATTCGCCCCACACTTTGGCCACCATATCTTGAACAATCTGAAAAATATTTAATAATAAAACATCCTCTCCTCATTCATTATTTTTTAAATTTATCTTTGATCATTTTTATCTTACATTAGTTAGTGATATATTAATAGGTATTCAGGCAGGTACTATAAATAAAAGGCTAAATCAGTCAAATTATTCTCGATAATGATCGAGGGAAATTCCAAATAAAATACTACCAAAAACCAAACCGATCTTCATTTACTTTGTAGTTAATATTCTTAATACGAAAAATGTTCATAAAAAGTTAATAAATAAAAAAATTTAACCTTTCAAAAATTATGTTATCATTACATTTTTCATGGTACGAAAGAACGTTATACAGGTTTGACAGTCTTTGAGTGGTTTGACTTTTAGCTATTAATCGTAGATATTTATTGTATATAAAAGAATTAAGTTGAATAAGTTGGTATAAGCAAACTTTATAAACTAATAAAACTAATGTATTTTTTATAACCAAAAAATATTTATAAATATGAATATACATATTTTTTATATGTTTAAACTTTAATACATAAGCATGTATCTTGGCTTACTTTTTTATCCTCCAGTGTCGCGAGGCCAGCCATGCCAATTGCGACTCTTGTAACATTGCCATTGACCTTACACTTAATCTCACGAAGAAATTCTTCAAGTTTATTCGGGTTCGGATCCCTTTGAATAAATTTGAAATTTCCAGGACCGAAGGAATACTTCTTCGTGGGCTCGGTTTCTAACACGGCCACAGAGTGACTTCCTCCGCATTCGATAGCAAGGGACGTCATTGTTTCAAAAAAATTAATAATTAAAAAATAAATAGAAAATCCACTGGTTAAAACCTTCCGTCTAACTTCAAAAACTTAATGCTGGAAGCGGTCAAGGGGAACGTTGCCTAATTCTCCTCAAGTTTAAATTTCTATTGTCTTTCCCTTGGCGTGTGAATCTGCCCTCCACTACTGCGGTCGGCAAACGTAGTTTGTGGTCGTGGATTTGTTTATAAAAACTTGTCGATTGTAAATCTTGTCACTTGAGCTTATTCACATCAAAACTCAATAGGGTGAGGAGATAGAGGAGACAAACTATGTATGAAATTTGTATACCCTTACATTCATTTCCAAGTATATCAGCGGTGCGGTCGTCGTGTGATTGTAAGATGTCTACAACCATTTAATCTTAAACCATGAATATATTCTAATATGGAATAACTCCAGCATGTATAAATTGTTCTATGCCCCACTGTATATGATTCAAATAGTAGTAAAGAACACTAGAACTATGCTTATTTGGCTAATATAGCGAATAAGAATGAATAAAGCTTAATGTAAAGTTTATATCTTTGTGGTTCGTATTGGAATAAATTTAATCTATACACTTTACATATGTAAAGCATTGATCGAGTATGTATTCTTTGTATAGTATTTACTTTAGGTAGATGGTTTTAACTGGAAGTAAATGGTTTATATCCTTTACTCCTTATTTAAGTAAGCTTGGTATTTAGCTATTTTACTTAAAAAGAATGTTGATTAAAAACTCGAATTAAATTATTATCTACTAAATGGGATTCACAATCTAATCTTAAAACTTATAATATTTTATGTTTGTTACGATGTGCCTATTCTGCCTATGCGTCTTTACAACTAGAATTAAAATAAAGCAAATCTAACCAAGTTAGGCTCAAATATATGTAATGTAATTTTTGTATTAAAGAGTCATTGTTCATTGAATTTACTTTGGTTATGTTATAAGTAAATATATTGATGTTTAACTTTTAAATATCACCGTGAACGGTTTTCATCATGCCAATGCATTTATTGCTTATCTATTACTCGCTTTTACACTCCATGTGAGTATTTATAAGACAGACAAGTTATTTTATTAATGTTGAATCAATTGAACGTGACTATGATGGTTGTAATAAAGTAAAAATGAGTAATTCATATTAAACCATTAAGTCTTAGTATCTTGTAGTATTTAAATTGCAATATTAAGTAGGGATATGCATCAGAATTCAAAGATTAAATATTTAAAGCATTATAGCTTTATTAAGGCGCCATTGATTTATACTCGTGTGACTGATATTGACGACAAATGAATCATTTGTGTATGTATTAATGTATGTAAATATTTATTATTCATACATTATGTGGAATGCTTTAATATGAGTATACCAAATAAAACCAGAACACAGGTTTGAATACGAGAATAAAATGAATAATGTGTAATTACATACTTTAATATTTATACTGGATAAATGTATATTAA
>VJMY01000823.1:0-30038 GCA_009869795.1 Neelides sp. FZ-2019
TAAAACGTTTGAATCCTTCAAGACAAAACTGGTGAATTCTTATGGGAAAATACATTATGAATCCTGTGGTTTACCCCTCATTTTTAATATAGGATATCATTCTTAAATGAACACCCGGTATATATTTCTTACACTAAAAAGGTCATTAAAAGAAGAAATGCAATGAGAATTTTGCATATCGCAAAATAATTAGGAAAGGGTTTTTCATAGCTTATATTTTAATCTTGAGACACATTTGAGAGTTATTAACTTGCTGAGGTATAAATATTGAAGAGTCTCCATTAATAATTACAATGTAAAGTAGGTAATATAAAGATTATTATTAAGTATTAACGGATGTAAAAAAATAATGGAAAGATGCTCATATAAGAAAAGAATCAATTGCATTGACTTGTCCAATAAATCGAGTTTTCTTTGCAAGCTCGCGCTAATGTCATTTTCAATTTTGATACAACAATGAATGAGATATTAATAAGAGATTATGGGTATATATATAATGGACAAAGCAGAAGGATATTTGTCTTCCAATGGCAAGTATTTGCCTTTTCCAAAGCTCTCTTCCAGCATAGGTTTATCTATTAGACAGGGAATATAAAAAATCTCTTGTTCTCATCTCTAAAAGGAGCTCGATGAGACTGATGAGATTAAAGTATAAAAACTATTTGACTCGTCATACATAGTTACAATGTTCGTAACGAGCGAGTCGTCAAAAGCCTTATAAGCTCTCCACCTCTGCGTGGCTCCAAAGAGAAGTGGCTATGCGGATATAGGGAAGTTCCATCGAATATCACCTGTAGAAGAACAAGGAATTGTCAAGGGATATTCATACATATGCAATTCTTCTTCTTTGAAAATAATTAACTGGCTTTGACGTCAAGGAGCTCTTTGAAAAGGAGAAGATTGAATCCTTATAATTTCATTTAGCCCTCTTGCCTACCCAGGTATTCTCCCTAGTAAACCTGGTCCACATAATGGCATATACCCATATTAACTACATTTATGCAATGCCTTTAGTTCTGTATGGCTAATATGGACGTACGGGATCCGTATTGAATGAATTCATCGATGGAGATGGCAAAGGCGTCATTGTCATCTCATCCCTAGCAACTAGTCCCCTTTGTTCCTAACAGACTCTCCGCGTGAGTCAAAAGCCCTTATGATTTTCCCAGCGAGAGTCTCAGAGCCGTGGAAATGAAGATGCTTTTCAAATCTCGGGCCAAATAAAAGGAGAAATACCTTCACGAGGCCCCGAACATTCATTTGCTTTCATGTGTGCACATGGCTCGAAGAAAGGAGGAGATGATGTCATGTCATGAATAGGACAAATTTTCTCCTCAAATCCTTCACTTCATCCACTCATGAGTGATTTATTAGAGTTTTGGAGAATTCCCGAGTTCCGAGGTTTTTTCCTCCTCCAAATCCCCTTTAATGATCCCTCATCCGTGAACGGCGAAGGTAGAATTTCTCCTTGGTAATTACTCGAAGGAGAAAGTTCTCATTTCCCATGTAAATATGGTTTGGAATGTTCCTCGAGAGATCCGCCTGTGATCTGTCATAATGTGAGTTGAGTCTTCTCTTCTTCCCCTTGAACAAGCAGGAAGCGGTGAAGAGGCGCACTTGAGAATTCACTCCGAATTTACTTTTTAAAAGGGGAGAAACATATGCCTTTCCCCTCCAGCCCCATGCGGGACATCCGATCTCTTTCACTCGCCTTGATCACAGCTTTTATGAGCTTCCGAGATGGATTGATGTGCGGGGTGGGCTGTAAATAATATCTTCCGACCCCAACCCATCCAATATTCCCCTCATGCTCCACCCTGCCCTGATGACACGAAGACTCCTCAGAGAGAAACCAAACTTACTCAGACTCCCAACTACCATAATTAAGATTAGATTGGCTAAGATTCCATTTAGACATTACATCATAAGTAACTTCCGAACCTTCTCTTCATGTCCCATTGATTTCCCCTATAGGGAACTACGGAGCTAAACGTAAGTATTCTGAGATGCGAAGCACAGGGAAATCTCCTTCTGTCCATCCATTGGGAAGTCAATGAGAGAGAAAATCTCTTAATTATCATCCCAAGTCCTTTAAATTCCTTCATCATTTTCTTTTTCCAGGGTTCTTCATAAAGTTAGAATTCGCCAAATGCTCCAACTTCTACTATTTAGCAACATGTAATATTTACTACTTAAATGTAAAATTACTTGAATAGATTAATCAACTCCTTTGCTCTATGAGAATACACATCAGCAAATGGCAATGTTGGCAGCGTCGATCTCTCCGAAGAACTGCTCCATACGAGAGGATGATGGGGGAAGGATGGAGATAATTCCATTAGAATTTCCCTAATACTTCATCGTCTAACCAAGTTAGAGTCATTATGAGGTTGAGGAGGGAAAGCTGGTGGTCATGAATGGGTTGGTCCGAAGGACTTGCCCATCCCAAGAGAGAGATTAGAGAAACTGAGGAGGTGAATCTCACTGCTTTCCTAATTCAATTAGCCAATTAAACTCCGAAGAACTAAATTCTCGTGTCGCTGGCGCCCTTCTTCCTAAACTCAAATCTCGAATTAAATGCGGTGTAATTAGATTAACTCCTCCGGCCTCCCTCACTCAAAAGACAGTTCCTCTTGGCTAATGCACTCAGTAAATAGCTCATTCCCCGCCAACCCAGGCGGCCAAAGCCTTCGATCCCAATTTCAACTCTTAATTTCATTTATGGAATCTTCGTCATTTGACTCCTTTTCACATTCCTTCACCTTCCAAGTCCGCTGAGGTAAAAACAAATTCAAAACAAGGCGGCTCTCGTTTGACCTGGGGAAATTCAATAAGAGCTCTATCGTGTAATTATGTCATTTTCACATTAACCTTTCTCAATTCTCCTCGGAATGATCGAGCTCCGTGGAAATTTGAGATTTCATCATAAATATAGGAAACCTCAGAATTTAATCAAATTTCCCCCTACATAAGCCATCAGAAGGATTCCTGAAAAAACTCGGTTTAATGCTATTCAATAATTGAGCAGCTACTTCGCAAGAAATTTCCGCTAAATGCAAATGTAATGAGAGAGAGGAAGCATTGGATGAACATTTGGGTATGAAATTAATTAGAAATTCATTACATATCTACGAATTTAATTATATATAATAGAGAGATAATTAAAGTCCCTTGATAAATTTGAAGAATAGAATGATTAATTTTGTGCGGAGGCGTCCGGATCTTTGCCCAATTATTTATATTATTAGTTGTATAATTTTCAAAATCTTCCTTCGTTTTCCATTAAACTTGCGAATAATGTAAAACCCCATTTAACAGATTCATTTATTTCAACCGCTTCTCATTTTGAATCAAAACTTGATATGTAGATATATATAGTCAGCTAATTAATGCCTAATATGACATTACTAATTATCCAAATTTCCTCACATTGACTTATAGCTTATTAAATGCAAATCGAGTAAATAAACATCTCGATATCAAATCCAGTTTAAATGTGAGTAATATATGTACATGTATAATCTTTGATACATATATACTACATGCAGGATATTTTATGTAAAATGCAAACTTATGCAACAAACACAATATGGAAAATTTTACATTTGTGTGGATTCGTAGTTTAGAGATTGTTTAAGCCCAGAGTTTTACAGCTTGAGCAAAAGCACGTGAATAATTGAATTTTGTGAAGGAAGGAAATTGGTTCGAGGGGAGCAAGTCTCTGATATGTCTATTAAACATCTATCTATGCATTTCTCAATATTTTGACCCCAACTGGAACCCCGTCGTCAAATTCATTAATCAGAGGGAAATTCGTATTTGATGTTTAACAACATCTCCTTCCATGTCTTTTACGATCTTCCTGTGCATTAAGGCCCGTTAGGTGAGAGGGGATAAAACCCACGCGGGTTTTCACCTCGTCCGACTCCTTTGAGAATTATGAAACTGGGAATGATGGGAAAGTGGAAATCCGTTTCAGATTTAACTCTGCTTTTAGTCATTAAATGTTCTATGCCAAATGAAGGGTGAATGTTAGGCTTGCTCCAGGGGATGGAAAAATGTTTTTCCGCCCTCAGGTCGCTTTCTCCCATGGGTGAGGATTTGAGTGTTGGGGCCATCTGGAGATTCGTGCCCTGTGGAGAAGGTGAAGTGGAGTTGTGATTTGCATGGGGATATGCGGGCGCGATTATATGGTCCAACTCCTAGTTGAATATCGAATGATCTTGGGCATCTGTAGCGAGAGAACTCGGGGGGATTTGTCTCCATCGGAGGGCCAATTTCCTTTTTAGCTGATCAAGCAATTCCGCGGAGTATCAGAATGTAATTTACGTCCGCCGTCACCAGGGATTGCGTGAGAAATTGAGGATTTGGGCTTTGGAGGTTCGCCCTTCCTCCGCCCTCTGACACTCCGCGACCCTTAGATGGATCCTTATTAAATTCCCGACCTCTTCAAACTCCCTCAACTCAATTTGGCCCTGAATGGGATGGCGCGGGGGTCCGCCTCTCATTTCATTACCCGCCACTCGCCTTCCCGTCCCTCCTGATTGCATTCTTAAATGGGAAATGTCTCTCGGCGTTCTCGAGAAAATGAAACCCTTTGCTCCACTTGCCCCAAATCCCAAATTTCCTCTCAACATCCACCATAATTGACTCCACGTCGTCGACACACTCGGAGAGGCAAAGCTTCAATCCCCCGTCAAGAACCTTTTATTCAAATGAAAACAAGGACGGCCACCGAGGAAATCGCCAAAGCAAATGAACATCAACTCCTCCAAATGCTCGTATGGTTGATGGGGAGAAATGCACTTCCCTGGTTAATCTCTCGCATGAACTCCAAGCTCGTCCAGGCAATGTTTTCATTTCCAAAGGTGCCGTGTGGGTGGAAGTCAATGGATCTTTTTACAACTTCATTTATATCCCAGATGAACATACCAAGACATTCTCCTCACTCCCAAACAAACAACACAGGGAACTCATGAAACTCTTGAAGAAAAAGGAATTCTCAACTTCCCAACTTGAGAGGAATTTTATGGACGAGGACGCGGCTCAGCGCCAACATTTATTCAAAACAATTTTTTAACCAGCCGAGGCAAATTGTCCGCAATATTGGGAAGAGCCATAAAAAACCTTTCCTTTCTCGTCAATCACATTTATGACAATTTCCATCTAAGCCCAGTGTGATATAATAATCGTCAATGTGACATTAAATGCCGGCTTAACTAATTTCAACACTTCCATTTATTCTCGTAATCCGAGACGAGGACATGTGTACAGAGAGAATCTGAATATCTGAGTCACAACGTAGAACTCTGGATCATCACATTAGGTATATGAGATGTATTATTGTTCTTAGGTGGATATTCTTTGTGCGTTATATTCTTTGTTTAAGATGAAAGGCAAGCTGAGGAAGTTTGAAATGGCCGTAGGTCTGCATAAAATCCCCTACAATGGAACAATGCTTTCATGGTTGTTTTGGATCAAAGAACCTTTCAAAGATATCATTGCATAATGGAATTTGCGGAAAGTGGAGAGGTCAAGCGTATAAATAGCCTTGAGTGAGGGAGAGCCTCAATGGGAATGTAATTTGAAAAAGAGGGAATTGGACGAATAAATACGCTAGACTTTTCAATTGACTCCCATTGTGTTCCCCTGTAATAAAATAAGTTGGATTCTCTCTCATTGAGTCCGTCTGAACAGATCTGTTCCACATCTCCCACAAATGGCTCTCGAGCCGAGATGTTCTCTTTTGCTTTCCCGACATGCCCCGCATATCAACGGCCGAGTGAATGAGGCGTAATGGATGGTCAATGAATCCCACCTCGCCCATAATTCCGGGCGAATCTGGGATGCTGTGCATGGAAGGGCCCATGTACATCCATGTGTGAGGAATTAATGTGATGAGTGGCGAGTTGTTTGCATTAGAGAAATTGACTTGCGGACCTGCGGGGATTCCATCCATCTCATCTCTCCTAATGCCCTCGAAGATGAAGGAGAAGATGAAGATGACGGGCAGAGGAGGCGGAGAGCGGAAGTCGGAGAACATGAGATATTGAGGAACTAGGACGGAATGGAGCCGATTATTCCTCCCGAGAGAATTCCGCCCCGATCGCCTTTCACTCGCCCTGTCACGAAGGAACCAACTCCTGTCTTAGCAATCCCTTATTCAACTTCATCAACATTTTCCCTGGTGTGTCTCCTCAAATCACGTCACATGATGGATCGGAAGTGAGGTGGATGGCGGGATAATTCATCTTAATGGACAACTTGGGATCCGCTTCCCCCTCTCAATTACACACCGACTCGCTCTCAATCCCCCTTCTGTCACCATCGGACCAAATCCCTACTTTTACTTTTGACGACTCTTGCCCATTTAGTCTAATTCCAGATAATCCTCCAATCCACCTGGCTACATCGCCCACCAACCCATTTCCCGCACGTCCATCCTCCCCGTTCCTCTTCAACTTCGAGACGTCCAGGGACTTGAAGCCCGCTGTGGAAAGAGACACATCTCATACATGCATAATCATTTCACTCCTCAAATTCCCTTTCAATGATAAATCTCAATGTCAACATTCAGCACGCTCGGAGAGAATTCGTTCATTCCGCCAGGCACTTTATATTTTATCATTACACATTTCAAACTCGAGTCTGCTCAAGAGACAGATGAAGTCGGAAAAAGTGTCATTCAAATGAAGCCATTTTACTTAAAACCTCATCTCCAATTCTCCAAATGGAAATTCCTCTTTTGTGTATGTTAAATCTCCTTCGTGGCTTCAAACCTCAGAAATGCTCTGCTTTCAGATGAAAATTGGAAATTACTTATATAAAAGGAAAAAAGGAAAGATGATTTGATTATACAAACATCATTATGATATATGCCCATATGCATATCTCGTATATCCATCCATACATAAGTAAATTATTAAGAAACAAATGAAACGAATCAACATTAAACATTGTAAATCCAATACGCTTAATTAAACAATTCCAATGTTGATTCCAAATGGCATATCTACATAAAAAACGCACATAGCACGGTGAAATGTGTTATATATCCACAGAGATATATAGTTTTATGCAAGAGTGAAAGATAAGTAGAGCTGATATAGGATGATATGCGTAATTGGGAATAAAAACCTGAGGATGTTCTGATATTTCAAAGGTATGTGTTGAGTCCGAGATGTTGAATGACGCGTCGATGAGATCTCGAATGGTTTTTCAATCTCTGGTTTTTAGGCTCAAGGAATTGAAGGTTGAGGTTTGAGCCATGAGGATGATCTCTTAATGAGGAAAAGTGGAGGAGAAAAACCACCAGGGTTCAAATCTCGTTTTATTTCTCGTCCAATTAAATGTAAATTATAAATCTCCTCATCTGCGACAGAGTGGAGCGAGAAGAGTTTGAATTATCTCCGGCCGTCCTGAGAGAGAACTCAAGTGAGCAAAGTCAATTGTGTGTTTAAATATGGAAGGAGGACGCTATTAGGACCTAAATTGATTGAGAGTGCGGAGAAGAATGCGGTTCTCTCCAAGACACACAGGGAGGCCGCCGTGTCCCGACTGGGGAGATCCACAAGGAGACCAACGCTGTTTTGGACCAACAAAGGAGAGATGAGATCAATTCCAGGAATCCCCGCACCCGGACGAAACCCTCAATGTCCCAATCAACTCAAGTGGTCTGTAGCAATAATTCATAAAGGTGCTATCTTGTGATCCGACAATGAGAATCCTCCTTTTCATCTCCAAGCTCGAGATGCGTCGAGAGACCTCAAGGCTTTTTTATCCATATATATACAGAGGAACATAAACTATGAATGCAATGCAAATCACTTCAACCAGACTCTCAGAAAAAAACATTCATTTGAGTAGTCGCATACAAAGCTATTAAAAGTCTATTCTCGCATGTAATATAATATACCATGTGATACAAATATAACTTACCAAGTATGAATAACAAATAGCTTTGACAGAGTTTAATGGAGATTTTATCCTCCACTTCAGGAGCATTCGAGTCTTTCATAAAAAATTCATATATGCATAGGATATTTTTTATCAAATGGATAATCTATATAAATTGATCATTTATGTGAGATACCTATTTAATATTAATTGTATCCACTACTTGTTGTAAGTATTTAATAACTACGTGGTTGGCTTACGACATAAGGACGTAATGTATTTTCTTATATACATACTCTTGCATTCTCAGCATGTTCGAACGTCGTATTTCAATAATGGGCCTTTAGCCTTAATTTAATTATTATTTAGATAGAAGGAATAATTTAATTTTTTGTTCAAGGAATTAGCGAGTCATAAATTATGGCTTGACGCCGCCTCCGTCCAAAATGCACACTGAGAAGGTGGATGTTCAAATCCTTCAACAGGGTGAATATGGAGCGAACATGTGGAGTTGTGGAGTCTAAAATGAATGTATTTATTAGAGGTTTTCAAATAAATGAGGTTCATTCTCTCAAATGACATGATTCAACTTAATTAGACTCCACTTTATCGTTTCTACGAGGTGTGGACTGCGGCCTATATAACTATGCTAATTCCCTAGTATGAATGCGAAATGTGTTTCAACCTCAAGTGTGATGAATTCTAATGTTCCGTGGATGCTCCTGCCTGCACAGGCAAGCTGGGAGATTCTTGCCAATTTATGTGCATTGTCACTTGGAACTTCGTTTTACATTTCTTTATTAAGAACTTTCATGGGGAGTTGATGAGCTGGCGAGAACATAATCCTTGTTTCCCCAACACCAACGCTAAATATATAGGTGGGAAATTAACCTTATATAAGTAGGAAAGCATAGGATGTGTGAGCGAATCTGAGTTATAAGAAGGGAACTCGAGTTTAAATGATGTTTGTCCATTAGAAGCTCACGGCTCGCCATGTGGAGCAATGAGAGTCATAATAAGAGCGGGATGAAAAGGTGAACTTAGCGGGAATTTGCCCCAAAACGATCCGACATCCCTTAAAAGAACAACGCGGATCGGATTAAGTCTCGCTGGAGTCCCAGGGTGGGGGAAATGTGCAGTGAACAACAACACAATTCTCCGTAATTAATTGGAGAACTTACTGAGGGAACTCGGCGGTCTTAATGGCCAGCAATAAAAAAAGAAACCGTGTGTGGAAGTTTATGAATGATTCCTCTTCCCTCATTTGCATGCTTGCCAAGGTGAAAGAATCCCACCTGCCTCCCCTGACTCATCTCGCTCCTATAAATAGCCAGGAAGTCATGAGAGAAAAACCACCTTAGACTTGAACCAATTTCACAACTCGCCCGACAGACCAATGCACAAAGTTATAGCATATACATCCTCATGCATAATACTTAACATAAGTACAATACTGGTTAGTAGATCTATAGTAGATATCACACACAGACGTGATTGTTCCTGAGCCATGAGGACGTTTGTGAATGTGCGTGGGTGGAGTAACCCACACTTCTCTCCACCACCTGCGATAATCCAAATCATCAACCCAAGTCTTATTCCCCTTTAATGAGGAGTAACCCCTTCTAAGGACAATAATTCGCCAAATGACGATATTGAAATTCAAAGGGGCCGCTGGGGTTTTTATCGAATTTTACTTATCAATAAACTATAACGAGTCTTTATTTATGAGTTAATTAGGGAATTATTTATCTACATTTTTTTTATTGTTGGCCAAATGATGCGTATTGAGCGAAGGAGTGAGGTAATACAAAGAAGATTTCGCGGTTATTATAATAAGCTTCGCTATTGTTCGCACTATATCTAATCTTAGTATTAGAATGCATTGGTATGGTTAGGGGTATAATTATAATAGGTATTAGCTAATATTCCCTTCACAATGAAAGTCAATGCGAGCATAATTCGTAATAAGCTCGAGTTCAAATACAAAAGGATTATAATATTTTCATTTGTATGAACATTAATGCGATTGATTCTGCCTTATTAATCCAACAGACTAATTCATTTAGGTGTACATATATAAATTGCAATACTGTATATTTATAGATAGTATTTATATCTAAAACATTTGATATACATGCATATTTCCTTATTGTATAATTTATTGCATATTCGAATATATGATGCTTAAACAAACATGTATGTAATATAATATTTCCATTTCCCATATATCCGTTTCCCTTCGGTTCCCAGATGAAGATAGATGAAATTGAGTTGAGGGGGATAGCGTGAGATAAAGGAAAACATGTCAATTAAGATATTTCCCCCAAGTTCCAAGTGAGACTTGCGGAGAGCTGAAGAATCAATGTGGAATCTCCTCTGACACGAAAGATTTCTCTTTCTTTTCCCACTCCACTCCTCACCCAATTGAGCATTTTCGCAAATTATGCGTCTCCAGATTTCTTCATCCACCACAAGAAATATTAAAATACATGTATGAAATTGTGTAAAAATCCAAACGACTTGTCAACGCTCCTATTTAGCATCATATGAGGAAATGACAAGGGCTTGGGAGGAACGAGGAAGGAATTGATCAAGTTTACAAATCAACCTTTCCCATGCTTCTTTTAAATATCCTTCCAGAATGCTCGGGAGAATGAGATGCAGGGATGTCCTTTGAGTCTTTGAATATTCAATGACACGGAGCAGGGCTCCTGGAACTCATCCACGCCACCGTGCCTCGATTACATTGTCTATGAGATCTGATCATTTGCATGAACTATCTTGACCCATCTAAGGAGCATAGATAGGCCGGGACTCCTCTTCAAGACCCGTGTGTTGGAGGGAATGGTGGGAATAAGCGAGACATACCTGGGAGAGTCCTATGCGTCCTTATAGAATGAATTGGAGTTGTGGGGGAACGTCGAGGCTTGGAGGTGTCTGAGGGAAACTGCCGACGGTTCTCCTTGCTCATCTGTTTATACAGACAGAGATCCAGTGGAGATGTTTGGGGTTCGAGCCCCCGCCAGCCTCCTCGGCTCAAATTCCCCGCCGTGGAGGATCATCTCCGTTTCCCGCCACACTTCCGGTTCTTTGGAAAAAGCTTGATGATCTCGGCTCATCTCCTCCTTCTCGGAATTCCAATCAAAGCCCCATGGAAGCCCATTTGACAGCCCACTTCAAAGCCCCTTTCAATCCAAACATGAAGGAGGAGAAAATCTGAGAAAACTTGGGAGTTTAATTACACGGTCCGACCTAGGGTTTTTACAAGGGGATTATGACATTCTATGAACCTCACATTCAACTTCATCAAACTCCCATCTTCTCCAAATGAGAAATTTTGAATTAAGAAAATGAACAGCAAGAGAGCTTCCTCTCACCTAATGTAAATATTTATGAAGCTCTCGAGCAGAATCGATTTATTATTATTTGATCAACTCTCAAGTTCTTCATATTTGGCTACACGGGGAATAAGTCATTAGAACCGAAGGACGCATTTCCATATTTCGCGGGATCTTGGACTTGGCATCAAAGGACGAACACCACCGGGTTCTCAAACTTCACATGGGCAACGAACGTTTGGTCCAAAGTGAGTAAATAGTTGCAATAATTTATGATTCATCAAATTATTCAATTTTTATTTATCAGAACTTGAACTTGCTCCACTCATGCAAATAGCCGATATAGTGACGAATGTTGGTTGTAAGCCAGTTGCAAGGAAGCTCAAAGTCTGGGCATGAAACACTGAAATACTGTAAGAGTGGATGTTAAAACTTCTTCACTTCTTCCTCATTGAGTAAATAATTGACTCCGTTTTACGACTCGACCCTCATTAAGATTCCAAGAGGATTACTTGGCCATTTTATTTACATTTTACATTTCTAACGACTCTGTCCATGGCAAACAACAAGATAGATAATTCTTTATGTATTCATTAAAAATGTTGGTTAAAAGATTAATTTCATGTTGAAAAGACGTAAGTGAACGGCGGGTCGCTTGTAAATATTTGCTCACTTTGTTCTGGTGGGAAAGCTGAGGAATTATACAATGCTCCAATGAGATGTGATGGATGAAGATTAAATAAATGAGTATGGATACAAGGTATAGTTGTGTGTGTGCAGTCGCTCATTTTTCCTCGATGCCTGGAGGAGGGTAATGATGAATCTATTTTAATTACTATTCCTAATAAACATGGAAGCTCGATGATCCCGAACATGCCATATCACTCATGAATCTCTTGCTCTTCCCTCCATGTTCGTGCCAGGAATGATGATGAAAAGGCGAACAAATGAAAACATAAATTCGGCTTTGCTGTTTAGACAAATTTTTATTTAATTCTCATGTAATCATTTTGTGTGTCTGGTATATAAAGTTATAGTCATGGTTATATTGACATTTAAAATCAAGTATTTAAAAGCCAGCACATTATGTAAATGTATTGGTAGAAGTGAAACGGCTGAAGTAGCCAGTCAGTCAGGTACATGGGATTCTTCTACTTATATCTGAAATCAACAAAATGAAAAAGCAATTTGAGATTTTTTCCAATAGGCTTCTGGAGGACTTTGGCTTCGGGGCAGAGCGAGAAATTGATAGGCAGATTTAAATGAGAAAACCCCTTGAATTAATGGGAGCAGAGGAATGGAAAAATGAAATGGAGCAAAGGTGATTTGATAATAAATAGCCATAAATTAACTTGGCTACAGTACGTCAAAAAGGAGGAGTTGGAAAATAAAATTCGAGACATTGTACCTTCCAAATGATCCAAAGTTATTTGCATTGGCTGAGGCCTGGGCAAAAGATCCGCCTCCACCGAATCCATAAGGACCTCCGAATCCGCTGCCAAAGGAGTTTGCACTTGCTGCAGCGTTCGCACCCGAGAATTGCCGCTTCTCCCGGATTTCTAGCAAGAAAAATTCATAATTATCATTACTTTCTCAATGAGAAGAGACGCTTAATGGATCCGCAAAAAAAACCCCGTTCCACCATGGGTAATTTACTTTTTCCAGAGTCAAATTGGGATCCGAGCGAAACACAGGGAGAAAATGCTCATAAAGTTCCAAGTATTGGGAATTGAAATGATGAGAAAAACCCAAAACTCACTTGTGAGGAAGTCGGGGAGATTTGACGTTGGCTCCGCTCCGAAGCACGAGGATCCCAAGATGAGGACGAGGAAGGAGCAAACGAGAACGGTGGACTTCCACTCCATCTTCTTCCGATTGTTCGCACGCGGGCGGCGGAAATGACCCGATTTGCTTTTGAAGGGACGGGCGGCCGGGACGTGGAAGCACGAGCGAATTGAATTTCCTCGCTGCTACAAACCCCCGCTCCCTTTTATAGCAAAAATAAAATGGTAATTAACAATTCACATGCAGATGACATTTCCCATTTATTCCTCCATCAGGAAACCCAAACAGCGAGGTGAAATGCGAAACGAAATCCCCCTTATATTATAAAGAATGAAGACAATCTCCTATAACATACATAGTCTCATATGCTTCTCATAGCACTTTTCTACCCACTTTCGACCTTTCATCATTTCATCTCGAGACTTTGAGAAAGTCAAAGCTTGTAATTCATTTATGAATATTATTACCTTTTGGAATCGGACGCGCAATAAGGCATTTCATGGAACAAAACACGCGCAATTTCATGTTCTACTTATCGTTAATCAGGACAAGATGCAAACCATGCTTTTGAGCCAACTCACTCATTTTACAAATTGTCTAAATGATTTCCATGATTGCAAATTTAAGGTTTCGAGGCAAATTTCACATAAGTACGGACTCAAACTTTATTTGTTTTACTCAAACTTTATTTGTTTTACTCAAACTCAATGCGATGCCAGACTGTTATTCCAATTAGGTAAATTCCAGCGCAATGATTTTTTCAAATGACATTCATTCTTCATGTTTTATGCTAAAATCAGGGTTCGGGATTCTCTTTATTAGCAGTTTATCATTCACTTCTAATTCTTCATTCCTTGTACTTATATAGTAAATGTGTACTTATAGTTATTAGAAGTAAAAAAATGCTTTGCCAAAAAAACATTTTGAGAGAGATTTGTTATAGATTTAATATATTATAACATTTATATTTTTATACATAGGTATCTTGTATATGATTTACTTATACATTTAATGGCCGAAATACTGACGATTAGCTTTCAACTCATTTTAAGCTAATATAATAACTGTAAGAGAAATTTATACATGACTAAATTGCCTATTTCAATATAATATCATATATAATACAATAGATGTACTAGGTGATATTATTGTTTCTAATTACCTAGTTATCTTGAGTTAATTTAATTAATGATAATAAGACACATCGACTAAAATTATGCTTAATGATTCAGACATACAAGATATTTTTCATATAAACTATCCTTTCTCACTTTATACCTAATTATACGCATTTCGCTACACAATAATAAAGATAATAATATTTAAAATAACTTAAACAAAGTCTTTATGGTAATTAAATACAAGTTGTATCTATATTATTAGTATGTATTATTAACATTTTAAACACCATTAAAATTAATTAAATAAATATTAACATGAAATAAAAAACAATGTAGGCAACTAAATACTTATTATTTTACATTCAAATTAAATAAACAATTTTTATTAAATGATTTCTTATATTAAAATCATAAAAAATAAACAGCTTCTGTAAAAATACTTGAGCCTTTAAAGTCATTTATGAATCTTAATGAATCAATACTTCAATAATCAAAATAATAAAAGCAAGATAACCAAACATTCCAAGATTTTCCATATAAAATAAACAATTATATATTATAGTGAAAATAGAACGCTCAATGAACTACTGTACTCATATTATTTACACATGTGTATTCACACGATTCTTTGACAATTAATTGCTTATTGAGAACTACTGGGTCTCTCGTTGAGGAGAATGTCGTAAATGTCGATGACTCCCGCGGAGAGATTTGGGCCTAATTCTCTTCGAAACTTCTCGACTCCTCTCTTCCCGAACCTAAAGAAAAACCAAGAAGGTCAAGAATTGACCATTTGATTCACTCGGAAATGAGTATATTAATTAGCTTGAAACTTTAAATAGCTTGTAACTTTAATTAACATGAAACTTTGAATAACTTAAAACTTTAATTGGCTTAATAACTGACCTAGGTCTTCCGGCCACAGCATAGTATTTTGAAAGGGCCTCGAGGTAATTTCTCAAGTCGTCGGAAGATGTGAAGACTCGCGGACGAGTTGGTGGCCGCCCAGCGTCTACTTCTAAACTTCCGGTTCCGAGTTCGTTTCCGGTCAAGGGCGACAACGGGTTGCTCTCACCCACCCAGAGAAGACCCATGAGGAGAAAAAACGTTCCTGACCAACACATGCTGAAAAAGACAAATTATCATTAGAACCATAGGATCATAACCATAAAGGCTCATTTAAAATTTAGCTTTCCCTTTTTTCTTTCTCCTTCGGCATCAGGAGTGATTGCCGATGGAAAGAAGAGAGATTGAAATAACTTTTTTCTTCATATTAATCTTCAATTCTAATCTAACCTGGTAAGGTTCTTTTAATTTGTTTTAAATTAAAAAGCAATTTTTTGTTAAAATGTTTCCTGTTATTTTACAATATTTTATTTCACCAAATTCATACTTTTTTACTCAATACTTTGGTCGATTTCATTCTCATGACCTCTTAAATAATCTTACATACTTTATATATCGACCTGTTACATAATATATGTATTATATACTTGTTCATAAATATATAAAATTATATATTGTGTAATTTATACTTAACTACTTACATATTTAGTTAATAAAATATCTAAGGGTGTATATTTTAAATTTACTAAGTGTAAGTATATGGTGAACTCATATTCGCTTTTTTGGAACTTTGATTACGAATTAAAGTATGAAAATCTTGAATTGAGTTTGATTTAATATTAGAAATTTGCTCGAACAGCCTTTCATATCCACTTTATTCCTTCAAAAGAAATTGACAAGCTATGAAAACTCAAAAGTATGTATGATCAATGTAGGAAGTGTTTCATTACATGATATTTTAGAGATTGATTTGATTATACATTATAAAGATAATATATACCTATATGATTATGCAAGCTCACATAAGAAGTACGTATCAATAAAGTCAAGGCTTAGGATGGGAAATTTGTGAAAGTTCTCTGAGCCATTTGAAATGAACATCCATCCCCTTGAGTTCTTTCATCGAGACCCGGAAATTGTGTTTGATGTGACATCATAAGATATTTTATTGCCCCCGTCCAAAAACCAACTCTTTAGTTGACATTAAACCAGAAATCTAATTAAGGTCTCAAAAGAAACTAAATGGTTCTCAATTCCAATTGCCCTTCGGCCCACTCAAACGCGCAGTGGAGAAAACTCCTTTCTCACATTTCTCCTCCAATTATCCTTTTAGTACTCAATTTCCCTCGCTCAATTGAATCTCCGTTCAAAACACACTTCCTCAATTAATTAGAAATATTTGAATAAATTGAGAAGAAAAGACATTTTCAAATCTAAATTATTTCCCTTATCAATTCAACTTGAAAGTCCCAACTTGCTATATGTATATACAAATTTCCAAGAGTTTGAGCTTATAAATGATAATTATTAAAAAGTATGTATTTAATGATATGGATGGGTTGTAGCAAATTAGACTTGTAATTACTCGTATTTACCAGTTTTCGTCTGGCAAAGCAATAAGTGTGGACAAAGACAGACATGGACAAGTATTTGTATTTGTAAGCAAAGGAAGGTATTAAATATATAGTAATAATGTTTGAGATTGTATTTCAAGGAGTTGAGTGAAATAAAGAATATTTGGCAAACAAAAGGAAAAGGTTGAGAGCAAACACGTCATGAGGATTTCTAAAAATACAGCCATTAATCGAATTGTGAATATCAGGAGATTAAGAATGAATAAATCGACGACGCTTCGTTCCTTCCTATACACACACTTGGATTTGACAACTAAAGGGGAGAATTCCTTCTTGTTTGCCTTTCCCGTCTCTATTGACTCAGATAGCACCTCACCCCGTCTACGGTATTTTTAATCTCAATGTTTGTTAGAGCTCCAATTAATTTCTCTTCGACTCCGACGACTCACAAGAGAAATATCAACAAATAGTCAAAAATGAGTTCAGGTAAATACACCTTACCCCTCTTTCGAGTGCTCAACACAAGAAAATGAAATCTTTGAAACCCCAAAGCCCCAATATTACAACAATAACGAAAATAATAATTTATATGCGGGGAAATGAATGAGCTCTAAATTGATAATCTAAATAATAATCTTAAAGGACGAATAGATGACAAATGATGAGAAATCATCTCATATAATGATCAATGGACGAACATTAAAAACCAAATATCCTCACATTTTCATATACGAACATAAATATTATAGAGATAGAACAATTAAATACTAAATACTCTATTTTTTAAAAGTCTATATTGTGCAGTTTCAACCTTATATATAAATGTTATAAAAGCATTGGGTTATTTTACAAAGAATTAATCCAATGCATTTATACAGACAATTAAATTGAGAAAAGGTACTTATTTAAAGGTATAATTAAAAAAAATTTAACTATGATTTACCCTAATGTGATTAGTATCTGATTACGGATGCTTCCGGTGTGAACGTTTTTATTAAAAAAAAAGTGAGTATAAGAATAAGTGGGTGTAAAGGGTGTAAACGAGGGGTGTTGGTCGGGTTGGTAGAAGAGGTCGTGTTTCCCCGTTCACTGGCAGAAGAGTCGTGGAGGTGGAGGAGCGGGACGGAAGTATTTATACTCTTCCTCCGCCTTCACCCACTGCGATTGTCGATGGCGTGGGCAGGGAGCTGCCAAGACATCTCGTTTGTCTCTTCGTGAAAACACCCGAGTTTCAATTAGGAAAGGGCTCTTTTCTCCTAATTACTTCCCTCGTTCTTCATCCCTCGCCGGAGAGATTTACAAGGACTTGATGTGTCTGTGGCTTCTGCCGACAATCCCCTTAATACCTCATTAGGACCAAGGGAGAATATCAAGCTTCTTTTCGAATCCATAAATCTGGATGATCTCATCAAAGCCTCCGCTTCATTATCTTTATACGATTTCTC
This sequence comes from Neelides sp. FZ-2019, assembly GCA_009869795.1. Classification (NCBI taxonomy): domain Eukaryota; kingdom Metazoa; phylum Arthropoda; class Collembola; order Neelipleona; family Neelidae; genus Neelides; species Neelides sp. FZ-2019. The sequence goes on from VJMY01000823.1 coordinate 18,006, forward strand.
TATTTGACTCCATGAGACAATGGGAATTAAATTCAAGAGCTCAAGTTGGATAGAGAAAAAAGGAAAAATTGCTTTTTTAAAAATAAAAACGCCACCACATGAATTTCTTAATATAAGAAAGTTTGGGTTCTTTCATGTGCATACTTTAGTTAATCGTTATTTATTATTGAAGGATGAACCCCGGACTTTGAGAGCCAACCAGCATGGGCTTGGAAAATCCCCTTTGTCTGGACGACTAATTTCTTTGGCTCATTTTATTTAACTTTGAAAATCCATGGGAGTAAAGGGATGTTTCCGTTTCGCTTCTCTTACATAACTATTTAAACTTCTCATCTCATGGAACAGAAAAAGTTTTTCAACACACGATACGACACACACACTGACTGATTGAGCTATTTCTCCGAGCCGATTAAACATGTCTGGTCGAGTTGACCATTTCTAAGAAAATCTCATTGGTTGAATAATAATAATATAAAATGTCTTTTGACATGGAGACTTGAGCATTTTTTCGATTCTGGCAGTTTTGAGAGATTTGAGGAATCTTTGGGTCGTGAAATGTCTTTCAAATCACAAGCTTACGTTCCATCTTTCTTGCTCAATTTAATCGCCCAGACTTATTTGACATGATAAGCAAAGCACAAAGGGAAAGCAAAGATAAATAATATCTTGTGTTTATTCAATGCAGATGATACAACTATTCCATTTAAACATTCATGCTACGTTACACTTATTAAAGGATGCTTTTCTCGATCGACGTCTTATTCTGGGAATTTTTAGAAAAAGAGAAGATTGAGCAATTTCATGAATGACGAATATGAATATAAGAATACACTTATACAATGCACTACATCATACTCCATACATGATGAAACAAAAACATTGAATTTCAACTTTAATTTTTATTTCGTTGAAAGAAAATCCAGATATATTGTTTTAAAAAAAACTTCATTTTCACAGTTTTATTTCAATTTCCACAATCTTAACATGCATTCCCTTTAGCACGTACCTTTGAGAAAGAAATTCTAATTAAGAGCATTTGCATTATGAAATTATGATTCAATATATTTACCTTTAGATTTTCATACTATGAAAATATTCAACTACTTTGAATAGAAATGACACAAAGAATAGAAACAGTGAAGATAAATCACTCCCATGCTCTTTCTAATTAAGACGCATGGTTCACTCTCAATAATTGCTTCTTTATTTTCCATCTGAGGAAAGTTGAAAACTGTTAAGATTAGATGATTTATACATTTACAAATGGAACTTCATTGGTCCTTTTTCTTTTCGTTTGAATAATAAATATTTTTAGCATCATATTAAGTTTATAACAGTTTCACTACTCTACAAAGACAAACAAAGTTGATTTCTAAATCTTTCCTAAAAATCATTTTCATTAAAAAAAAGTTATAAAAATACACCCATTTAAAATATGGCTTTAAATAGTCACAAATTGAATGAATACAGTAGTAAAATAAAAAAGTAAAAATTATTTTATTTTATTGCAGAGTAGTAAATAAAATGAACGGCTTTGAAGGAGGCTCTTTGGAAATAGTGCATTGCACTAAATAAATAGAACGGCGTTAAGGCTTTGTTTCATTTCAGCACATTAACTCAGGTGGCAAATAAATTTATTAGGTGGCAAAATAACATTTTTCAGGTGGAACGATTTCCAAGTATTGTGGCAACTTCACATGGTGGCAGATTTACCCTGGAATCGCGTCTATAAGCCGCTGCTTATACTAGGTTTTTTAAGGTCTAGATGCGGCTAATCAACGAGTGCGGCTTATCCATGAGTGCGTCTTATCTTAGAAATAGTATATTAAGGGCTTAATATTGATAAATTTAATCATTTTCTATATGTGGCATAGGGGTGAATGCGTTATTAGATAGGGAGTGCGTCCTATATAATGATTATATTGTGAATTGTGAAAGATGCGTCTTATAGATGAGTGCGTCTTGCGGCCTCCAGGCGATTTCAGGGTACATAAATTTTTTACGCTGGCATAATGAATTTTACAGGTGGCAATTTACATGGAATCCAATAAATTTTAAACAAAAATAAATGATAGTAATGTGATTTAAACTTTTATGCTTATGTTGCGAATGTTCATTGATGTTTTACTTTTTATAAAATTTTGCTGAAAAATAGGATTATACTATATTTAATACTAAATTAGCTAATGTTTAAGTATATAATTTTAGTTTTAAGATAGTTTGATTTGTAAAATTTTTACTCTTTACCTGACACATGATTGAATATATGGAATAATATGCAATTATGATGAAAAATAAAGCAGAATATAATTGATTCTTTTTTAGGAAGTTTATTAACTTTCAACTTGTTTTCTGAATCGCGAGTAGAATGATTAAAAATATAACCTCGTAATAAATAGTTTTATAGATATTTCATAACATTAAATCGACACACACACTATAACATTTGAGCACACATGGTAAAATATTTTGGAAGTTTCCTTTGAATCATTACCCTTTTTATCACTTTCATATCTAATGCGAGTTTCCTATTTCTGAATCAAAGTCCTAATTACTTATGTAGGAGACTAGGAACTGTTTAAATGCCAATGCGATAGGCACAATATAAAAATATATTACTTATTTACCCTATATTTCTAACTAGCTTATCATCTTCCTTACTAACTAGGTAACTACCGATTAAGATGCACAAAATCTTCATAAAAATACTTATATATCAAGCAGTATTATCTGTAATATCATAAATAAGGAATTGCTTACGCTATCACCGCGTATCCATACTTACTTTGTATTCCAACTGGATGGTAAATTTTTATCAACTCTGTACAAAATAAAACACTGTAAAAAGATAAATTATTAATCAACGTTAATCAACATGCTTAATTAACCCTTAAAAGACTTCAAACAAAATTAAATGAAGATCAGAACTTCTGATAAAAGTCGTCTTCTTTCACAATAATCGGAGACCGCTTTTTATTTTCCTCCAAGTAGAACTCCTATGAGACAAAGAAAAATGAGTTAAGATCATTAACAATAATAATCATTTAACAAACGTCTCAAACAAAGGAAAAGTGAATCCAATTGAGTTTATTCACCTTCAAATACGTCTTAAATTGAGACGCTGGGCCTTGGAGTGCCTTTAGAAAAGCCTCAATTTCCTCACTAGTGAGTTGAAGCGTCAAATGAGTTCGAAGAAAAACGATCGCCTCCTCCTTCTGTGAAAAGGAAATATTAAGACATTTAGAATCCCTTTGCCATCCTCTTGATCATCGCAGGTCTAAAACTTGCCCTCGTGCTGTAGACAGAGAGGAGACAGGCTGAGATCTCATTGAGGACCAAAATGTCTTGAGCGTCCGTGAATCGAAACGTGGGCTTGAGCGGGGCGAGGAACGTAGCCGGCAAAATACTCTTGTAAATGAAGTCGATGAATCCCTCCACGGCCCCCCCTCCCCAGAGATCCACCAGGCGGCGGAGGATGTTGAAGCACATCTTCTGGCCCTAAAATAAATAAGTACGAGTGCTATTTAAATTTAAATAAATCTTACCAATTAGCAGTCCCTCAATGAAATAGAAAATATTGATTAGAAAGAGAGCGTTGTCTTACCACAGGTTCTGGAAACTCCACAGCTGCAAACACAATGTAGTCGAGGAGTCCATCATGGAGGAATTCGGACGGGAGAGCCAAGAGAACTTCCGGGATATTGCTCCCTATGATGGCTTGAACGAAGGCGTAGAAGTTTCTGCGGAGATTCTCGTGTTCCGGGGCAGACTCGCTGAAGGGCTCTTCGAGGTCAGCCGCCAACCGCCTCCTGATCTTCACCAACAACGGGTAGAAGAAGCGTACGAGGAACGGAGTGATTTCCTTCTGGAATACCCAGGACAACTGTAGCCAAACCGTGAGTCTTCAAAACCCCTGTTTCAAGAACTCACCTTGTATTTCCCAATCACTTGGTTGATCAGCTGGAGGTAGCCGATGAGCTCAGAGAAATCCTCCTTCCGGAAGAGAAGCTCCGAGGCGACCGGGATGTACGGAAGGAGCTCCACCTCCATGCAAACCACCATGCGGTGAAGATACACCCGAACCGCCTTGTTCACCAACCTGTACTCCTCCTCGTGCGGCACCTAACCACAACAAGACTCAGAACTCAACTCGGAATTCACTCTCATGTTAAGCAAGATTCACTGGCTTTATACGGTGAAGCAGGTCATGCCATGGCATGGCAGAACCCATTTACCTTCAGTGCGTTGATGAAAGTCTCAAGGGCCTCCAAGTAAGTTGGAATTGACCCGCAAGCCTTGAGGGTAATTTGCTTCGAGAACCCCTTCGTAGTTCGCCCAGTCAAAGACATTGCTTGCCTACAAAAAGAAAAATGCTTTATTTAACCCCTTAGTCTGTTCTGGGACAAATATATCCCAGCTTAGAATTCGCTTATGTTTGGGCTGAGACCAATATGACTCAGCATTTATATTGTTTTTTATAGATTTTAATAATACTTCCATCTGAACGGTTTTTACATCAAAATTATTCCCAGACTAAGGTGTTACCAATTAAAACCCTTAATTTGGTCAAAAAACCTTACACAATGATATCTCCCAGGAGCTTCCTTCTTTCTGGAGAATTCTCATTAACGAGCTCAGGAGTGACAGATCTGACAGTCTCAATGAGTGGCACAACGACTTGTCTCAGGTATTCTCCCTTTTTCTGCATAGAAAAAAGTTCCTCCATTCATTAGTTCCTCCATTGATCAGGCAAGGAATCATGAGAAGGGATGAGAGGCAATTTGTATTCAAGTCTTGACGTACCACAAAGGACATTTCCCCAGACACGATCACTGTCCCGACGACCTCATAGAGATACAATTGGTCGTCTTCTGAAAGCAGCGATTCCTCAACCCCAGGAACAGGAACTTTAACCATCAGAAGCGTCCCAAGCGTTCTTAAAACTTCCCCAGTGAGATCTTGGGTCAAATAGTTCCTTTAAACAAAGATAATACAATGATCATCACAAGCCAAATAATGTCAAATAATGAAAGTTAATCTTTTGTCAAGGCCATTTTGTGAACTCACATGTGAGATTTGATGAATTTTGAGAAGAGAAACGCACATCTCGAACGAACTTTCGCATCAGGATGAAAAAGGCCAGAAGGCTTGAGAAACGCCGTCAAGGCCACCATAAAAAACCGCTCATGGAGCGTAAAGAACCTTTCGTATCTGAAATGAAAAGGATTATTAAATATTTCACATGTCTTACATATCAAAAAGCTAGGAGCTTTGAAATTACCTGATAATTTACAGGTGATAAAAAAGTTTATGAAAATAAAAGTTACAGATTGTTCATTTACCTCGTCACGATCTCGAAGTATTTAATCACGACGGCTGGATGAGGATGGAGAAAAATCTCCAGCTCGTTCATATGAACCAGGACTCGTTGAATTGGCAGATTTTGACTCAAGTTTAAATCAGCGTTGAAAAGCGCATTCCCATCTGGCTTGCCAAGATGGAGACGTTCGCCCAAGAGGTAAAAGATGTGCAGAGCTACTTCGAGCTTCTAAAGAACAGGAAATGAAACTCATGAGCTTTCAATAAAACCATTGAAGTGACATATAAAGGACAAGATTGAGTTTCAAAAGAGCCCAAACCTCCATGGAGGTCTGTCTGATGTTCGTGAGTTCTTGAGTGAGAAATTCAATCGAGCGTTCAACGACCATATTCAAATTGACAAAAGCCAAGTTGTCAAAAACGACTTTCACCTTCTTCCTACAAAGGATAAATAAACAAACAAATAGTTAGTAATTTAAATACATAAATATAAATTGCAATAGTACATATATTAGGTATTAATTAAATAAATAGAACATTGAATAAAATGAAATCCCATTTAACCTCAATTTCATGAACTTGGCTTCCTTTTCCCCTTCCTTGGTAAAATTGTAGTATTGGAAGTATTCGAGTTTTGAAAATGTCAAATTGAGAATCTCCTGGACGGCCGTGATCTCATTCGACATTCAGCGTCTGGCCTTTGAGATACTGTGGACCAAAACGAGGTCAATTCCCCACAGTATTTATTTGAATGAAAAACATTTTAATCAAATATACACATGTTTTAAAAAATATTTCCTCCTCACGTGAAGATAGTCCTTGAGAAATCCAATCATCGGGATGGATGTTTTTGTGTACGGAGTGCTGAAATACACCTTGGCCACTTCGAAAGTCCTGAAAATGGCTTCCCTGAATTCACCGAGGGCAACAGGGTCCGGATGCTCCTCGCCCTTCAACTCATCGCTAGCTTCAATGAGATATTCTCCCATGGAGCAACAGATCTTGCTAAGCTGCTTGAGATAGTCCAAATCAGGTGGATTCTTTTGGCAAGATAAAAACATTTTCATATAAGTACATTCAACCTGTTAATGCACCTCGTTTTGTTAAGTATTTTTTAAACTAGTGAGCCTACCAGATAAACAGCATCCCAGACTCTGCTGTTCCCAAAGATGGTGAACATGGTTTCAATAAACTTAAGCTTCTCAAGCGGCTTCATGCCCTTGTCCAACATGCAAGAAATGCATTCAGCTACGGCTTGTCGCATCTCCAAACGTCCCAGGAGACGAATAAGGACGCCCACGAACTTCTCATTCATCACCAAATTAATGTCGACCCATTCCACGTAGTCTCCGATGACAGATAAGCACAATTCTGCTTGAGATTTCATAGTCAAGTCGTACTCGAACTTTGACTGGAAATCAATTTAATTTAATTAATTTAAACCAAGAATTGGTTATATTTAAATTCGGCACACAACATCCCATGGAGTAATGAATGAGTGAATGACTAATTATACAAGTAAAATAATCAATGTTTGAACAAATTTTAGTTTTATAGAAGTTAAAAAAAACTCACCAAGGTCCGAAACCATACTTCTGCAATTGTTTGCAACTCTTTAACCCTCATCATGGATTTGATCTCGTCAAATCTCTCGAGCTCAATTTCTGTCCGTATAGACGAGTTATCTGCAATCTAGTTAAAATATAAGCTAATTCCCATTACAAGCTAATTCAAGTTTGGATAAATAAATTGAGAATTGGAAATATATTGAATTAATTTAACTCACAATGAGGTTGATTTCCTCTAAAACTTTCAAGTAGTAGGCAACCCCGTGTGGTCCAAGGTGATAAGTCGCCATGAGCTCTTGAAGACAACTTTGCCATTTCTCAAGGTAATCGGAGACAAAGAGGATTGCGTGAATTTGAGCGACTTTATTCCGGACATACGACGGTCCTCTGTTCTCCTGCAATAAATAACAAAGTTACAGACAAGTCTGTTCCATTTCTTAAACCTTCAAAAAATTGTTTGTCTTATGATTTCTTACAGGATTCTTGGGCCAAGAATTGATGAAGTTTCGGAAATATTGCTGCCACTCATTGGTCATAATAATAACATGATTATTCTTGGCATGATGCTCGAGTCTTTGAAAACAGTAGAATTTCAAATAATTCCTGTCATCGTCTTCTTCTCCCGTATGAGCGTCGATGTATTGAACACAAATCATCCAGCCCTCAACTGCAGCCTCCAGATATTCCGTGTACTCCTCGAGCTGAAACAAATGCGTTTTTATTAAAAATATACTTAACTATAGTTATCCATAGTTAACTAAGTATACCTAGAAGTTGTAGTTGTAATTAATTTCTTTACCTAAACTAGTATATAGATAAGTTATTGTTGGGGGAAATTTTAACTACAATTTTTAGTTGTACTTTAGTTTAGATATAGTTGGTCAACATTTCTAACTATTCGTAACATGGACAATTACTATTGAAAAAACCAGAAGTAAGAGTGAGGGGAAATTGCGGTGATTTCACCTTGGACCCACGATAGGATTCAGTCTTGAACAGTGCTGGATTGACTCTAAAGGCCTCTTTCACATCTTCGGAGAGATTCGGTCCCTCCCATTTCCTGTAGACCGGTCCCGACATGGTCTCGGGCCGTGGACGACTTAGCCTCGCCGGTCAAGATTACTCGGGGGTCAAAGACAAGTGAGAGCACGCGGTCGGTGGCGAAGCATGAGGTTCTCAGAATCGTTGCTCTAATGGATTCCTCCCAAGCTCTTGCAAGCTGGTGCGCCCCGCCATTGCCAGATGGCGCCCGCGAGTCCTCCAACCCAAGTGCTCTGGCTATGCAGGCCATGCATCGGCAGCTGGCCTCCATATTGCCATTGCCCACGAGGAAGGATCCGACAAGACCAACAGCTCCCGGCATCCGAGAGACATGAAGGCAAAGGGAACGGTAAGACGCCTTGAAACCCGCCGACTCCGCTCCCATCTCATCCGCCTTTTCATTTTCAGTTGAAGGAGTACGAGGTGGTGGGGCGGAAGCTCCCGACCGGGACGGAAATCACGCCGCTTTACAAGATGCGCATCTTCGCCCCGGAGAGGATCGTGGCGAAGTCCAGGTTCTGGTACTTCTTGAGGCATCTTAAAAAATTCAAGAAAATGACGGGAGAAATTGTGAGCGTCCGGGAGGTTCGTAAATCATGATATTTTTTTTATAAAAAAAATTATTGAGGCCATATCCTGGTTTTCAATTTAAATGCCATTTGTTTTACTCATTCATATGGCATATTCCGTTATAAATGTTGATTTATTTGAGCATTTGAACAAAGTAAGTCATGTTCTACAAGGTTAATTAAATGTGGATTGTCTTTTAATTCAAATGTTGTATTTTCTCTTGTAGATTCCAGAGAAGTCTCCAACCCGCGTGAAGAACTTTGGAATTTGGCTTCGGTATGATTCACGGTCTGGAACTCACAACATGTACCGGGAGTATCGGGAGTTGAGCGTCTCCGGTGCCGTAACGGCCTGCTACCGTGACATGGGAGCACGTCACAGGGCTCGGGCTCATGCCATTCAAGTAAGAATACAATTTTCCCCATTTCATTGCTGGAAGAGATGGAAGACTCGCCGAGTCTTACAATATTAGACAAATTGACACTTAATTGTCTTTCCATTTCCCCAGATCATCCGTGTTGAGGAAGTGCAAGCGGCGAAGTGCAGACGCCCCCAAGTGAAGCAATTCCACGATGCGAAGTTGAGATTCCCACTTCCGAAGAGAATCGAGCAGAAGCACACTCTCCCCAAGTTCTCACACGTCCGACCCAAGACCTACTTCATGTGAGAGAGAACCTATGGATTCCTTCAATAAAATGATTTAATACAATTACTTTGCCTCTCATTATTTAATCACATTTCATTTTCCTACATTTTCCATTTAACATTAATTCAAATGCATAGCATACACAATTGTTAAATATTTTAAATGTAAATTGGGCTAGAAAACATTTTTAGAAATACATAACCTATTTAATAATTTAATAGATGTTATTTTAATTAACCTAGCTAATCCTAAATGTTAGGATATATACCTAATAGTTTTAATGTCAGGTCATATTACCTCATGCATTTTTAATATTAATATGAATAGAATAAATGGGATTTGACATTCAATTATAAAATTTATTAAACAACGATGAAAATTCGAAAATAATTTAATAATTTATAGGAAGAATATGAGTTGACTTTTGTTGCGAACAAGGTGTAATGATAAGTGGAATTCTACCAGAAAGTTCTCTCTAAGGGATGAGACGGGAAATATCCCTTGGTGGTGAGGACTCTTTCGCCGATTTTAAGCAAGTCGCGATCATGGTTCGTGACCGGATCTTCTGAAATCTCATCGAGCAAATTCGACACTCGCTGATGCGCTGCTTTGACAAAGACTTCAGCAATCAAGACGTCCTTGTCGGCATTGGGAAGTCCAATGCAGTAAGCTCTGGATGCCCGAGCAAGCGTGGCGTTCATGGCATAAATGTCAATGGCACAATTGGCCAGGCGTTTGAGATACAACTGATGGTCAGCCACGGCCTTGCCATGGCGCTGAAGGACAAACTCCGTGATGTAGTGGAACTTGAGGACGCAGAACTCGAACAATTCTGACGAGGTCTTGAGCGACGGATGCATGTACTCGTGGAGTTGCAACGTGAGTTTCGGATTTGACCTTCGGAAAACCATCACGGCTCGTTTCATGAGAAGGCCTGGGAAAGCGAGCGGATTCCTCAATTGCTTCACAACTTCTTTCAGCTCGTTCCCAGCGTATTGGAGACCAGAGAGGGCAATGAAGAGCCGGAGGATTTCATTAGTTCCTTCAAAGATCGAGAGGATTCTGGAATCCCGGACCACGCGCTCGAATGGCAAATCCTTCATGTAGCCGGATCCACCGAAGATTTGAAGACACTCGCTTGATTGATTCCAACAAACCTCTGAGCTAAAGACCTAATTTTAAATAATGTTAAATGTCAATAGTGTTAAACAATTATTAATATTAAATGAATAATTATTTGATTATAAAAAGAAGGCTTATATATAAGCGTAGCTCCCTTTAAATAGAAAAGTTCCTCCAAAAACAACGAAATCACCTCTCAACTATTATTTTACCTCCACTATATTATTTGTTTTTTGTGAGGTGATTTCGTTGATTTGCGAGGGTTTTTTTTATTTAAAAGGAGCTACCTTTAAATGCATGCCTAAAAAGAATAGTATGACTTGTGTTTATAGTTTTATAGTAATGAATGTCTTTTTTAAGGTTAGCATGAAGGAAAAGCCAATTACTTTAACAATGGCGGCCTCCACAGAGCAATCTTCATATTGTCCGGAATCAATGAGGCCAGCTGTGAAGTACGCCATGCTCTCCATAACATACGTGTCGATTGTCATCCGAGCCAATTTCTCCTTAATAAGATGATATTCTCCCAAAGGTTTTCCGAATTGCTTTCGAGTCAACGCGTGGTCAGCAACCATGGCGATCATCTTCTTCATCATGCCTATATATATTTAATAAAAATTAAACATTGGAGTCAAAAGGGGAATAAAAAGAACCAATTGGTCTTCTTGGAAAAGTGGAAATAAAGTGAGTTGGGCAATTGTATATAATGTAAATACCAGATCCAGCTGATCCCATGCTAAATCGACCACTGTTGAGGATGTTCACAGCTATTTTAAATCCATCTCCAATTTCACCAAGAACATTTTCCACGGGAACGGGAGTATTGTCAAAGAAAACTGCTGTGGTGTTTGAACCCCGAATTCCCAATTTGTCTTCTTTCTTCCCAGATGTAACTCCGCCGAAGGAGCGTTCCACGATGAAGGCCGAAAGCCGCTTTTTAGATGCCATGCCCACAGACTCATCCTGAAACACGAGAAGGAAATTAGACTTCTTTAGCCAAAGGAAAATAAAGTTTTTGTTAATTATTAAAGTCAAGTATTACTAAATTATTAATGTCAAGTTTTAGAAATGTGTTTTTCTAACAGCTGTCACGGCGAAGACAGTGAAGAAATCAGCAGTTCCTCCATTTGAAATCCAAAGTTTTGATCCGTTGAGAATCCAGTGTTTGCCGTCAGGAGAAATTCTGGCTTTCAATTGAATCGAAGCCGCGTCAGATCCGCTTGAAGGTTCAGTCAATGCGAAAGCAGCAACCAGCTCACCCGTCGCGAGTCTCGGGAGATACTTCTGCTTTTGTTCCTCTGTTCCGTACAACAAGAGCCCCTAAAGGAATCAAATATTTTATTTCTCAACATTTTAAGTCTAAAGATAAATTGGCAATTTATTAATTTTGATTTTGTCTTTACTTTGAGGCCGATAGCTTGATGAGCCGCGAGCGTGACGCCAATGCCACCGTCAGCAGCAATGATCTCTTGAATCCTTGCATACTCCGTGGCGTTGAGCCCAAGTCCACCGTATTCAACAGGAATTTGTTGTCCAAAGAGCCCAAGATCCTTCAGCCCTTCCATCACTCCAGAGGAAATTTCTCCCTCTTCGTCAATCTTTTTAGAGTCAACTAAATAAATTAAAAGTTGCTTAAATGATAAATTAGAGATCAGTTTATTAAAATAATAAATTGACAAATTTTTAGTAATAGCTCTATTGAACGAGCCAATGAATAAAGCTTAATTAGAGCATTTTAGTATGGAATCTTTCTTTAGAATGATCTTT
>VJMY01000824.1:0-29987 GCA_009869795.1 Neelides sp. FZ-2019
GCCATTCAATATAATTGTTTAAAATAACCAACGTAGATAGATTTCGAAGAAAGTTGTTTTATTAGAGTACTTTCTCCTGTGTTTATTTTTAAAAATTATGTAATTAATTTGAATAAATAAGTTATGTTAGGAAATAAAAATTGTATGAACCTTTCCCGAGCAGAAGATGAGTTTCCTGAATGCCCCTTGGTTGGATTCCGGGATGAGTCAGGAATTCCGTCGAGGGATTCATCTCGTCAAAAGAGCTGTTGGCTTCCGGATGTCTCAGGAGACTCTTGGGCGTCATGAGGATCAAGGGCTTGCGGAAGGGCAAGGCGATTTGTCGTCTTAAGATGTGGAAGTAGTTGGCCGGCGTGGAGCAGTTGGCCACAATCCAGATGATATCCGCGAGTTGGCGCAACGCCATGTCTAAGGCAAAGTGTCCGGGTCGTCCGAGGACATTTGCAGGAATCGCTCAAGCCGGGCCGAAGAATGCTTCGGTCCCATGCCCTCCATGCCGTGTGGCAAGAGGAGAACCAGCCCGGACTGACGCACCCACTTCGCTTGCCCGCTGCTGATGAATTGGTCGATGATGCACTGGGCCGTGTTGTTGAAGTCACCGAATTGCGCTTCCCAGCAAACCAATGCATTCGGATTCGTCATGCTGTATCCAAGTTCAAAGCCTACAAAAACAAAACAAAGCAATAATTTTTTTAATTATTAATAATTCCTAATTATTATTACAACTAACAATATGTTTAAAGTAATTCAGTACTTATTTAGTAGTTTTAATAGTTAGCAATAAGTTTAAGTTTAGCAATAAGTTAAATAGACAATTTTGGTATATATTACCCAAGACTCCGAATTCAGAGAGCGATGAATTTGATACGGTGTAGGGAGCTTGGTCCGGATACAAATTGCACAGCGGCCTGTACGTGGCCTTGTCCACCTTCTGATGGTGCAGGACGTGGTGGCGATGGGAGAAAGTCCCGCGTTCCACGTCCTGTCCGCTCAACCTTGTATGATAATTACAAGATTAGTAAAAATTAGATCATTGATTTTCTTTCTCTTGTCTAACTACTTTCTCTTAACTACTACCAACTTTTTCCAACTTAAAATCATGAATTAAGTAAAATGATTCAATCAATCAACCTCACATGGAATCCTTCCTTCAACAAACTCCCAAAGGCCATTGCCTCCTCCAACGCCCAGTCCGCCCTCCGCGACTCCACCATCTCCATCCGCGTTTTCAGAATCCGCTCCAATCCCCTGTGGATCTCAAATCGCCGCCGCATTTGGCGGCGGGCTCAAAACCGCCGTCCAATGTGCACCAACGTGTCTTCATGCACGCCCGTGTCCCCGCATTTCATGGGATCCTTTCCTTCGAAAAACCCCGACCACGGCGAGTCCAACCAATCTTTGATCTTGACCTGCGTGACACTCTGCGCAGCCTTGTATGCTTCTTCGCAAATCTTCTCGTACTTGTCGTTCGCTGCCTTGACCTCTTCTTCGGTCACGAGGCCCTCAGAAATCAACTTGTCGGCGTATTTTTTCAGGGCTGGAGGGGTTTCCCGGATTTTTCTATACATGAGCGGTTGGGTGAACATTGGCTCGTCGATCTCGTTGTGGCCGTTGCGGCGGTAGCAGACGAGGTCGATGACGACGTCCTTGTGGAATGTGGCACGCCACTCGGCGGCCATGTTGCACACGTGCATGACCGCCTCTGGGTCATCCACATTGACATGAAAGATCGGGGCGTTGACAACCCGAGCCACGTCGGTGCAGTAAGGAGAAGAGCGCGAATGGCGTGGGTCGGTGGTGAAGCCGATTTGGTTGTTGATGACAATGTGGATCGTCCCGTGCGTGGTGTAGTCGGGGAGTTCGGAGAGGTGGAAAGTCTCAAAGACGATTCCTTGGCCGCAGAACGCCGCGTCGCCGTGGAGGATCATTGACATGACTTTCTTCCCTTTCCCGTCTCCACGGTTGAATTGCTCTGCTCGGGTTTTCCCTTGGACAATTGGATCCTGAGCCTCTGTTCAATTTTTATTTTATAAATCATTAAATTAAAATTTAATAAATGAAATCAGTAGTTGTCGATTGCTCTGTTGTAGCATGAGTAATTTCGTCAAATAGCGTTGATTTATGAAAAATAATAATATATTATTTAAAGTAAAATTTAAAGTTGTAATTGATAGTTAAATACTCTAGTTATAGTTACTATTAGCAGATAAAAGCTAAAAATAGAATTCCTGTATTAATTGTGTTTTTTGCTTACTAAGATGAGAGGAATTTGCGACAATTGACAAGCGAACATTTTTGTTGGTCATTCGATTGAGTCTTTCTATGTAAGTTCCCAAATGATATTTGACGTCTCCGCTGCCCTCGTCGGCCATTTCAAGTCCAGCGAATTGGGAGAAGATTTGCTCCAACGGCTTTCTGCTCACGTTGGCCAAAACGTTCAATCTGCCCCGGTGAGCCATGCCCATGTTCACAGACTCAACTCCACGTTCAGTGCTTTTGTCAATGATTTGCTTCATTGCTGGAATCAAAATTTCACATCCTTCCAGTCCAAATCTATAAAGATTACTTATTTAAACTATTAATTTAATTACATTTATTATTAAATTATTAAGCGACGTTCAATCAAATTAGTAAATTATAATATTATTTATAATATTATAATTGGTTAATTAATTGTTTGGTAATTAATTAAATATTTATTTAAACCTTTTTTCAGTTGGCCATTTCTTTGCAAGAAATAATTCCAACCCTGTTGCACGCGAGAGTCTTGCCAAAATGAGCCGTTTGGTTGAATTGTTCATCTCCATGGCACCGGAAGATTCCATTCTTTGCCTGATCCAATTGATTTGCGAGAGATTGTTGATGAACATAAACTCCGCTCCGATGGATTGACAATAAGACTTTTGAAGTCTTGACATGATTTCCCCAAGGGGCAAATGCCCGCCGCCTTTCGGATCCGCAATGAACACCGTTGAGGGCAATTTGAAAACTCGGGACATGTCTTCTGTTATAATTATCATTATATATTTTTGTAGTTTACTATA
Source organism: Neelides sp. FZ-2019 (assembly GCA_009869795.1). Taxonomy (NCBI): domain Eukaryota; kingdom Metazoa; phylum Arthropoda; class Collembola; order Neelipleona; family Neelidae; genus Neelides; species Neelides sp. FZ-2019. The sequence goes on from VJMY01000824.1 coordinate 3,045, forward strand.
TTTATGTAATCATAATCTTTAATAATTATAATAATTATAATCATTATCTTTTTAGTTTAATTACTCAATTTCAATTATTTAATTATTTACAAAAATGTAAAACGGCATTAAAATAATATAATAATTGCAAATTATTCAAAAATGGAATTTCTGATTTTTCCAACCGAAAGCATACGATTTGTAAATGAGTTCTGTTGGAACTCGTCCGTCCATCGAAGCTCCGCTGATTCCAAGTGGATCCAATTTCGCGATGTGATGTCCGCGGATCTTTTCAAGCAATCAACAAAGCATAATATTGAGCATTCAATGAAAGTTAAATCATAAACTAAAAAGTTTAAACTAAAAAGCTTAAACAAAATAGTTGAAGCTAAAAATTCTTATTTGATTTTTGTTGTACTTGATAAGCCCTTATGATCGCATCCACATGTAAATGATCCCTTATGATTTTCTCGCTTGGCGATCCGCTCGGCATTCCGTTAATCAACGACGAGGACGGCGACGGTTCTCCGAAAACCTCGGCTAAACTCCCCACTGAAATTGTGATTGACGTCGGAAGACTCAAATTAGGTGGAGTTTTGTATGCTTTCCCTGGACCCACCCCTCCTTTCGCATTTTGGAAAAAAATGCCCCAACTCTATTGATATTTACATCAAAATCAATTCAACAATATATTATAAAATGAGCTTTAACTACGCTTACTTGAATTTTAATATTTTAATGATTTTTGGTTTTTAGACATTGATCCCCTCAAGTATTTATTTAATTAATTTTGAATTACGGCATGAACAGAATTTGGATCTTTCGCCCATCTGTTATACAACTCTTCAATGTAATTACAAGACTCGCCTTTCATGAAAGGTTCCGCGGTTCCTTCTTTCCAAACGGACAGAGTTGAGTCGCAAACTTCCCATTTCCCAATACTTTTCCCTGGAGAATTTTCGTCTTGTCTAATTGACTCAAAGCTCGGCGAAGCATTTTATTTCTATTTAATTTAACTCAACGTCAAAACTCCGTCCACTTGATCTCTCAATTCTCTCGCGTTTTAATCCAAATGGAGATATTAATTAGCTTTAATCAGTTTAAAGTTTAAGCTAATTTTTTAGCGATTAAATAGATTATAATCTACAATATAATTTATAATGATAGTTAACATTTACAAAAGCAAAAGCATAAGAGAAATGAAGAATTTGACGAAGAAATAATGCTTGTGAATAATGTGGGAGAAGACGAAGAGTCTTTAGATAAATTCAAATTTTTTTATTGATTTAATAATCGCGTTTCATCTTTGATTAATATAAATATTTGGTGTCTTAGAGAATAAAAAGTGTATTTCAGTTGAATGAGTAGAGCATGTTGAGGGGTGAGGCGGGCGAGTCAGAGTCAGACGCCTCGAGCCGAGCCGGAACTCCCGTCACTCCGCCTAATGAGACAATATGAGTTCGTAATATTTCCACACGGAACCCTAATTACGAACATTTAAACTCCAAGGAACACTTTATCATTCCTTGTCATCGGAGATTGGGGAAAAAACAATAGAGGAGTTTCTCTCTCTTCCTCTCATACCCTTTTTATCCCACTCATATCAACTCACACGAAACAACGTGTTTCTTGAATACAACCATATTCCTTTGTCTTGCCATCCTATCACATTAAAACTTTCATTTCTTTCATATCCTTTTAATTTCAATTATTTATCTAATTATTTTCTAGACTAGAAAATACCGAATTAGTATCATCACAATATGATGAATGAATAATTTACTAAAAGTCATTGCTAAATTTTTTATTAAAATGATTGATTTAAATAATTTTAAAATTTTGCAAAAATTTTTGAGTAAATCAAAATTTTTATTGATTGAAAGACTTGATGGTTATACGTAGTATGGATAGAGCTCAATGAACTTGTTTAATTCCCTGCGTATTCTCCTGGGAGGATTTTATGAAACCATACAGTTCAAAAGCTATCCTTTTATATGCAAAATAGTGAATGTTTATGGAAGTGCAAAAGGGGCCAGTCAAGCGTGTGTCTCTTGATTGCCTAACTCAATTTTCCGATCTCAACCGAGGAAGATCCGCACTCAACTAAAAAAAATCAATAGCTGAACACTCCCAAAGTTTTATAGCCCTATCAAAGTTCTATCTCTTATTGGAGAGCACGGGAACTTTTATTCCTTTATCTACTACGATGTTCTTTAGCAGGACTTACACAAGTATATAAAGTAAAAGTATAAAGTACTATATGGACTAACTGCATTGTATTTATACTTAATATACTGAAGTACCATTTAGTATACTGAAAAAAGTATAAAATGCTACATTACATTGTACATTGGTATATTGGAAAGACTTTCTCTTTAAGTTGATTTTGTGAGAATTCGCCCCTATGCCAAACACTAGTAAAATAAGTACAATTGGACTATAAAAGAAATTTGTAAGAAACTCTTCTCTCTCCCTTCTTTCTCGCACAAGTTGGCTGGAAAGAAAGGGGTAGAATGAGGGATGAAGAAAAAAGATCGATCAGAGAATACAACACGGAGTTGAACACTGAAACTTCTCATTTTCACCCTAATAATCATTTTAACCAAGACTTGCAAATTATTCCTTTTAATTCTAAAACGATTTTATCTCAAGCATCTGTATTAATTAATACGTTAAATTACATTAAAATGACTTTTTTAAAATTTAATACCTAATTTAACAATAATCCAGAAATAATCGATAGACTAAACTAAAATTTACTATACAATTAACTGAAATTAACAAAAACTAACTGAAACTAATCAACTTACTGAAACTTATTAAAATTAGGTAAATAACATGATGACACATAAGAATTATAAAATTAATTAATACTGTTTAAAATGTAAAAGTTAAAATGATTTATTAAGGAAATTAAAAAACTTACCATATGACTTTTTGGCTTTTGCCATATGCTTCTTTTGTCTGGCTCTTGAGTTTTGGAACCAAACTTGTGTGACTCTCTTGGACAGCCCTGTGATTTGTGCGATTCGCTCCAAGTCCTGTCCATCAGGGTTGGAGTCGAGAGCGAAGTTCGCCATGCAAAACTCCCAACTGCTCGTCGGTAAACGTCGTCCGGACTCGTTTGGTCTTCGACTTTGACGATCCCCCACTCGCCTCGTCGCCGCTCTCTGCGTCCAATCAACTCACCTATTGTTACTCATCGTCTTCTCCTACCTACATGTCTTACAATATCGTTTTTTACACTCGCTGGCTCTACAGTAATCTTCCTACATACAATAACGTAGCTACAATACTGTTCCTACAATAATGCCCAATAATGCACATTCTTCCCTTCGCCATGGGATTGTTCAGGGGGGACTCAATGGGCTCTTGATTGGCACCATGTGAGATATAGCAACTCATAAAGAGACATCGAGGCCCAACTCACCCGCTCAACTACATACAGAACAACACTACAGAACAACTAGCAATAAGATATGGAAAAAACCCAGAAGTGTCTCCGGGAAGACCAAGACGCTCAATTGACTTCTCCTACGCACGAATTCACTCCACGTTGAGATCCAACGTTGAATTCATCGAGGATCCAATAAGAATCCAAAGGAGAGTTTAGCATGAATAATGATACCACACTTCTCCACTCAACCGCACAGCCACATACGTATTATCCATCCAGACACATGGAACTGATGGAACATCAAAATTTCCCAACATCATTCTCCCATTCTCGGCTTTATATGTCTCTCCTCATTTACTGCCACTTTTTACTCCTTTTGATCCTTTTTTAATGGAGAGATTCTTTTATGCACATTAGGCTTTCTAGACCGACTCGCCATGGGAGGCCGCCTTTTAGACTTTTGGGAAAAATCATATAAAATTATTTAACTATGTATAAGCCAAATTGCTTAATTAAAAAGACCCAACTCAGTTTAATTAAGTATATATATAATGTAATTTTCTCAACACAAAATTACAAATTATAAATTACATAGCTAAAAAACTATTTATGAAGTCAAGCTCAAAGTCAAACTCAATTTTATGAGCTAAAATAAAGCTTTTAATTATCCTATAATCTGACTTCCTAGCATTAAATACAAGATACAAATAGTGTACTTATTTAACAAGTAAAATTTCAAACTCTCACCATCGTTGGACGATCTCCCGCCGTCTGTGAGTTCTTGAAAATGAGTTTTACATAGGACTTTGTCTTCGGCCAAAGCGAATTCTTCGCCGGTGGACAACTGGCGCTTGCAAGCGTCGCAAGCGAAACAGGCCAAATGGTAAACTTGTTCTCTGGCCCGTCTGACCCAATCCGAAGCTCCTATCCCTCGACCGCACTTGGAGCACTTGGTGCCGAAGAGCCTGGAAATACGAGGAGAGAATTGTATGAGCGAGGGAAGAGTTTCCCTTAAGGAAATGCGACACAATGGGTCGTCTGATTGGCCAATTAACACTCCCTCATTGGAAATCCTCATTCGAGATCCGCATTGGAAATGGGGTGGAAAAAGTGGAGGACAATTTGGGCGCACGTCGTCCAAACCCTCGGTTTCCCCCTTCAACACAGGACAAATGAGGGGTGAAATCCGAAATGAATTATAATAACTAACATATTCTTCTATTGAGTCATTTATCATCTTCACTTTACACTATCTTTCCCATGTTCACATGAAGTAAAATACGAACACTGGTGGATTTAATGTTTCACTCCATGTATTTGAAATTATTGGAATATTTCAAGTATCTGAATCTTTTCAATTACCTAATATTTTAATATCCTAATATTTCTAAATAATGATATTCTATATTTAATGCCTTTATTTCAACGTCAAATGATCATTTTAAATTTAACTTTATTATTATGTTCATTGTAGATTACGTTTTTATAGTTTGAATTTGTTAAATATAGTTTGAATTTGTTAAAATCGGTTTATTTTTTCATTAGATTTTCTAGCATGGCAATGTCTTTGTACTAAGTTATTGAGGAGAAACCTGAACTCTTACTTTGAATTAATATCACTAAAGTGTAAGCGACTTTATTCCAGGACTAAGAAGTTTCCTACAAAAAACTCGTGTTCAAATATTTCAAGAGTCTAAAATATTCCAATGATAATGACTATATATGCAATCTTAAGATCTTTTACTCAATTTAAAAGTAAATTGTACGAAAAAAGTTATATGAAGTGATTCATATGTTAAATGAACGTTGTTCCTGCTTGATTTTCATTTTTCTCAAAAACTGAAACTCTTATTAAAATTGTCAATCTTAAATAATTAAAATTAAAACTTGAATGGAATAACCGAGCCACATTTGAACAATTTTAAAGATCAGCTCTTCTCTCTAAACTCTTGCTTTTAACAAATAACAAAGTTATTCATATTACATATTATTATTTTAAAATAGTTATGCAATGCTTGTGCGAAGCTTTCTCAGGAACGGATGATTTTGGGGAAAGTGAAAAAGAAGATAAAAATGTTTTACTTGGTTTTCTTACCTTTCGTAGTCGTTCCTGCAGAAGACCCTTGAGTCCCTCAAGTAGCAAAGATGCTCCGTCTCGAGCGGGGCGTGACAGACGGAGCAGGCCAGGCACTTGGCATGCCACGGCGCCTTCGGCCCCGTCAACAACACCGTCTTGTCACAAATTCCCCGCCCGCACCCGCAGCAAGTGGCGGGGGATTCCATCGGCCGGCGAATGAGTTGTGTGGAGGAGGCGGCCGTGTGTCTTTTCCTCGCGCAGCCTCTCAGGTCCTCAAGAGGAAAATTACAGGGCCAACGCACCACAATCAACCGACCCAAACAAAGACTAACAAACTCTTCTTTTTTCCATTCGTCTATAATGAACCTAACCTACAATTTTCCCTCTGCTAGCAGCCACTCCACACAAATCATCCGCACATCGTATCATTTCATGCATAATCATACCCTACCTGACCATCGTTTCATCCAATCCCATCCTCATCATCTCAATCATACCCAGATATACAAAGACTTAATAATACTCCTCTTTCTAATACTCCTCTTTCCATGTCCTACTATACTTTATTGTATATTTTACTATACTCCACATCCCTATTTAATACCCTCCACGAATACATCTCCTAATATATTACACATCTCATTAATATGCTCTCATACACCTCTAAGAACTCACAGAAATATACTCAAGTAAACTCATATTTTATTACTATATTATCTAATACATTCCAATAAATTCTAATATACTTAAATAAATTCAAATATACTCTAATAAACTCTGATATAGTCCAAGACACAAGTATATAAGTCTATAGTCCAATAAATAGATTGCTTAACAAAAACTCCCCCGTTGTATCATTTGAACTATCATGCAATGGATATTATAAATGCAAAAAACCCCGAAGCGTCATTTGTCTATTGATCATATCATAAGTAGAAATCTACAAAATTATCTCCCATGTGTATCTTTCTACTGTTTCAAATCCTTGTGCGATGCATGGGAGGAAAAAGAAGTCCTGATCATCCCATACAAATGTAGTTTTTAGAAGATAGATGTAATATAGGGTTGTTGTTTCTTGAATCAAATACGTAATATATCTTGGCTCATTTGAGAAAGTACCGAAGAAAAAAGGTGAATTGGGGGATTATTATGGTTTCTAATGAATGAAAAGTGTAGTATAATTGGAACAAGGCCTCAAGCCTCCCTCACATTCACTCTAATCAACAAATGGCCGAATAACACAACCAAAGGCATATACAAAAACAACAAAAATGCACAACTAAAGAGTCATACAAGTCAAAAAGTACACTCATATGGTGATATAATAGATATCATGTATAAAATACACTAAAAAGCTTAAATATAGGAATATAAGCAATTATTTTCCACGAATGTGAGGAAAAAAAATTGAGCAATAAATACTCATCTACACCTACACACGGAGACTATTATTACGAACAATTCTCGTTGTCTTCATTTGCTGGAGTTTCATTATTAAATGCGTATGTGGAGTTTGAACGCGTCTCGCCTTCATTTCACTTGTCTGCAGTTCATTAAGACTCATTTCCCCCTTTTAACAATACTTTTTCCTCTATTTACGTGCATTTAAGGTTTTCTCATAGGAGAAGTCTCGGAACTTATCCAAACAAATACACACTTATCAAGTGGATAAACGGACTTAATAATGCTCAAGTATCCTCAAGCTTTGCTTTGCTCAAGTCGGCTTCGTTCAAAAGAGAAAAATATAAGTAAAATTATATGCATTTGGTTCATTTGGTCCAATGACTCCAAATTACTTCTTCTTTCTTTCTTTACACAAGAGGATTAAGGATTGAGAATTTAAAAAAGTCCTGTTGAGGGATATTCAATGTAAATATTACAATGGGAAATGTACAGAATCCCGAGATTTGATTTCCCGGTTTTCCCTGCTAAACCTTTGATCAAAAAGGGAGTGATAATTCAAATCCCGTAAAGAACTATGTAAAGAGTCAATTACGAGAAGTCTGTATGAAAAGATATAATTTACTCTCTTGATGATCCATCGACTCTCAATAAAAGGGATATCAGATTTGCATTTCTATTTTGTTGATACAAGGAATTTGCTAAGTTGACTATATCCTTAATATATCACATGCAGACAACAATAAGCCTACTTCTGATCATATCATACACATCCCTACTCAATATCATACAATACCAATATAATACAATGCGTTATTTTGCAAAAGAATAGGAAAGGAAAGTTGTAATAAAGTCCTATATTCGCTCATTCATTCTGTATATATTGATGTATTTTTGTATATAATGTAATACATGGGTAGTTGAAAAGTAAAAATGTGAGCTATATACATTATTGTATGAAATAGAAGAGCATAAGTAATATATATATATATATATATATATATAGGACAAGAGATGATTGATCCTCGATCCCATATAGCGAGTATGAAAGAATAGTGAATTTTATTGGTAATGGAGGGAGGGAGTCCAAGGGAGCGAAATGATTTCATTCGGAGAAAAGGGCGAGTGAGTCCAATTAAAGGATTTGCTCCTCTGCTCTTACAGGGAGAGTAAATAACCGATTCATTGTAGGGAAATCCCTCTTTGTTCACTCAGGAGGAAAGTTGATCGGATAAGTGGAAGAATCCCTTTTTCTATATTTATTACTTCTACACCCAAATGATCATTTCTTTCATTGACTCCAAACCCAGAGATTCTCATCATGCAACTCCAATAGATCCCTTCGATAAGATCTAAATAAGCATATTGGAGTTAAAAAGCGGGAAAAATTATTTATCTCGATGCCTTTCAAATCACTTCCTCTTGCCACAAAAAAACCAAAAGTCGAATATCCATTCCATACATAATTGAAGGTGTTTAGTAAATAAAAATCTAAAAGGAAAGTGAGAGTTTCTCTCTTAACACTTCTCGTACATCTACTGTAATATTTGAGAATAATCTACACCCTTTAAACAAAAAGTATCCCTTCTTTATTAACTCAAACATGTATAGTAATGTATTCAATATTCTCTGGAGTGAAGATACCAAGAACTATGCACTTATTGTTAGTTAGTAAGCTAGTAGTTAGTTAGTAATCTCTGCAGTTCAGCTTATACAAATTTTAACCAAAGAGAAATGTAGCGCGTAAGGATATATCATATATAAAAGCTATGGCACATGCATGGTGTATAGTATAAAAAGCCATGGTGGAGTGTATATGTCTGAAGGAAGTATCAAGTTAATCGAGGGCAGGTAAATAATTGAGCCGAGGTTGGAATAAATAAAGGCGTAAACCTAAGTTTGTGTGTTCCTTTTTTCCCAAGGGCCCTTGGTCGTCGTGACTCCTTTTTTGCATCCCAAAGGGACTCCGCCTTTCCCTTTGAAGACTCCGGAGACTCCAAAGATTCCCACTTGGCCCTCCCATTCAATTAAACTCCCTTCTCAGAAGGACTCAACCCTTCCTCAAACACAAGGAAGTCATTACAAGGCAAAAAGACCAAAACCCGACCAACGTCACAGTTCATCACTACACACAACCATTCGCTCTATCAAATACATCATGCACAATTCTATTTAAAATATTATTTGAAATGAGCGGAGACGCAGGGAAGGAGATGCAAGGAAAGAGAGTGGAAGATCAGTGTGATTAATGAAAGAATTCCAAGTGGAAGAGAAAAACAGTTTAATGAGATGCATTAAGGTAAAAGTGTTGTATGTGATGGGTGGGCGTTGGCCAATTTTCTCTTGCTCATGCTTCAAGACATTTAAGAGTTAGTGTAAGGATGTTTACAGGTTAATTAAGATTTTGCGGAAGGATGAAACGTCTCTTTTGCAAATTGCTCAGAATGTTTCACCTCTACGAATGTCTATATAAAATGAATATTATAGATGAGATAGATCAAGATTCTATATAGGATTTTAATATAGCTCAATCTAAGTAAGTTATACCTCAGCTTAAGCGATACTTTTATATTTAAAAAATACAATATGTAAATATACTAAATATACAACTTAGTAACAACTTACAACTACATTTTATGAGTATTATTTGATATGAAAGCTTTGCTTTATTTTAACGTTTCATTATGAACTTCATATTTATAATGATGAGAATATGAGTGTTATAAGTTCAATGTTCCTCGCTCGTTATTTAAACCAGTATTTATTAAAAGGAGATGTTTATCAAAGAATGAATTAAGCGGAGATCTTCCTTATAAATCCACTTGACCCGTATAACTTTTAATAAACTTACATAGCGTTATATGGATTACACTCGTAGCGTAGCATAGATTTTAAACTTGAAGGATCTGTATAGATCTCTATGTTGGGCCAAGGTAAATAAATATCTCATTGTCCTTATCCAAATAATGCATCTCGGATGTTTAAATTGAGTTTTTTTGTCTATTTGTATTTTTGTGCATTTTGGAATTAGGAGACCGTGAGGTGGGAATGAAAAATGTTTCTTCATAGTCTTTTTTCATGTTCGTGCATTCCCTAATCTTTGAACTCATCGACACGATCGAATGTCTCCGTGTCCACTTATGTAATGGCGTGTTGGCATTTAGATAACAAATTACGGCTAACAAGTCTATAAGACCTTAATCTCAATTAGCTAACATGGCTTTAAATTACACATCTCAACAGCTAACTATTCAATATAGCTGGAAGTGTATGCAATAAAATATGCTTTTTTATAGTTTTACTATTTAAGCATATACTCATACTTGAAAATACTACAAGATTAAACAAAGTTTGATGAACAATAACTGAAGGTTTTCATTCCTTTAGTTTGCAATTTTGCATATATGAGAGCTTATTGTGTGCAATCGAGTATTTTAAATGGAAGCTTCATTAGCTAATGACCTAATTAAATGCCAAGAGGTCATATAACTGTCACTCATAAGAGAATGAGGAACATGGGTTAATCAATCATAATTCTCACACTGTAATTAGTAAAACTCCCTACTGTTACTTCATTTCAAGTAAAAAATGGGACAATTTCATCCATGCATACAATAATACCAAGAATAAGCTTTGTATAATTTACTTATCTAATTTAGCAAATGAACATAAAGCATTGCATTCTGATACAATAGTAGGCATATAAAAATATATACTTAAATATATAAATTAATTCCTGTGCTTGAAATCTGTGCCTTCTAAATTTTATTATTCGAAGCCAAATAAAATTTAAATAAAAATGATTTATTAATAAATAGAAAGTTTATTGAACAGATAGAAAAATACGTACATATTTAAAGTAAGTCAAATATAAGAAAAAATAAAATGTGGTTTATTTGTAATATGAAACTGGAAAGAGGTCTAGATGATCAAGTGATCATTGTGTTTTGATGATGAGATTTAAGAGTGTTGGGTGTGGAAGAGGAGCGGAGTTGTTTCGTTGGTCCATTTGTGAATGTTCGGGTGTGGGGTTTTGGCTCTAGAGGCGGAGTTGGCCAAGATCCGCCTCTTCCTCCTCCTTCTCCTCTCTTCAGTCAGCAAACAGAGACGCGGCCGAGAACAACTTCGGGAGAAACGGCATGAAGGTAAGCCCGACTCAAACTTTTTAACTACATTTAACATTTGTGAATTTGAGGAAGGTCAACTACACATGAACTATTTTAACTCCGAATAATTAACTTTACCTTTAATATTTCAATGTTCAAAGAGAGTTAAAGATTGTACTAAAAGAATCTTGTTGGTCTCCAATGAAATGAACGACGGTTATTCAAATGAGGAAATAATAAGTATTGCTGGTCAGAAAATTTATATTAAATTAAAAAATTAAAGCTATTTAGTAATATAATAATATGGCTGTAATCTTATGATGATATTACTGTAAAAAATTAAAAACTGACTAAAATTCCGCTGAACAACTATGGAGAAAATTGAAAGTCGAGGGAAATTGTTTGATATAATTATATTAAAATGAAATGAATCGAACAACTTAATTAGATGTTTTAATAACAGGCAGAGAAATGATTGTCTGTTTCTAGTGTTAATGTTTGTCTATTTCAATTGTGTCGTTTCCCTTCTCATTTTCACACCTTTTGGTCGGTTGGTCGGGTTTTGAATCCCTTGGAGTTTCCTTTCAAGAAAACTCATTTCTTCCTCTCAAGCTCTCGTTTCCCTTCATTCAATCTTTTTCTTTCCCTTCCGAACGAGAACATTTAGGAGTTACTTAGAGAAAAGGTTCTTCTTCCTTTTAACCCTTTTGACTTTTATGAGATTGGAAGTTCCTTCCCTTTTACCTATAATTATTCCAACCCAATTTCCCAATTTAAATAACCAAGAGATTTTGTTCATGTTCATTTTATACAGATCATTCAAACTAATCAAATCACAGAAATTATTCATTTTATACATTTACAAATTGTACAAATTACATGTTTGTACAGTATTGGAGATTTTAAGTGTGATGTGTCTTTGTCTATGCGTGTTTGATTTGTTGTAATATCACTTAAATATAATAGAACAGGGTTTTATTGAGAGGAGTGATCGTGTTGGTAAATGGGATTTGTCTCAATGAGGATTCAAAGACCCGACTGAGGGTTGTTTGTTATACTTATTTTCTCAATGAATGAATGGAATCCGGGCATTTTGTGTGAAAAGTGCGTACAGATGTTGGCGTTCTCGCTGGGATTCTCCCTCGTTGTAATGCGGAATGTAATTGGGAGAAATGTCTGCTTGTTTATGCTAAATTCCAAATTCCATTGACAGATGTGTGTTGAGGCTCCGACGTGTGTGTGAGTGAGTTTGGACAAAAGGGGCCGTTTGTTTGTCCATCTTGTTACGCCAAAAATTTCCATAAACGGGAATTTCTCCTTGTTTCTCTCCATGAGCTCGACATGGACTTTCATCCAATAAGAGACAATATTGGGAAAATGTCTCGCAATATCCATATTCTATTGAGCAATATTACATTCATTGTGCTCAATATTGCATTAGGATTTCTCTTTACACTACACTCTTTACACTATGATTTCCCTGAACAAACCCCAGGACTATTGTGCACAACGGATTGGAAATTCAATTATGGATCTCAATATTCTTCCCTGAAACTTTTATATACCAAGATATTCCTGCTCCTGTTTCATTCCTATTTACAGAATTTCAAACATTCATGATTAATATTAAACATCCAACATTATTGAGCCAATAATACAAACTGACAAAATAAACCAACAAATGTCATTTCATATAGTACTTTCTCTATTAAATTCATACAAGGTTCAGAAAATCGTATGTATTAAACAGCAAAATCCATTGAGAAATAACAGCGATGTAAATTTATACGAATTTAATTTATTGAGATGTATATAAAATGAATCATTGATTCAACTATATGGATTATTATGATTCAACCATATGAATTTATTGATTTGAATTATTGAGATGTATACAAGTCCTAATTGTAGTTAAATGTCCCCAAGAGAAGGTCGAGTTAGCCGGTATTTTCATCCCTTTGTTTGCCTACACGGTTAACGAAGGGGGTTTGTTGTGAAAATGGGCTGGTTGGATGGGCGAGGGAAGAAATTGGATTATGCGTGGCAAAGAAATCCTCATGGAGGGGAAGAATCCGAGGGAGATTGAATTACCCCGCCCTTCCTCACGCCGACGAGTTTCGGGGGAAATCCAATTCGAGTTCCCCGCCCCGCTCTTCACTCCTAACTCAATTACACTAACCGAGAGAGGAGTTCGGTCCGCGTCCTATCATACTTACAATAAATACTAGAGATTTTCCACAGACTCATCTTGAGACTTTTCGGCCCCGTCGCTTCATAAATTGGGAAGTTCGGTTCGCCCACCCTTCAACTTCGCCTTCTAATAAACATACATTCAGGGCTAACCTCGGACTCCAAATGAATTTATGAATATTCCCACATGCATTAAAAAAAAGTAGATTTTCCTCTCGCGTCTTGTCAGTAAAAGGAAATTTTCCTATCTCGTCTTGTCAGTAATCTGGAAGTGTTAAGTGAAAGAGTTCAAATAGTTTTTCTCTTAATCGTCCACGAACTCTTTTTTCCCCCTTCGACTCAACTCATCAATTTCTTTCTATCTTTTTTAAGAATCTCAACTTGTGAATTCAATTGCTCAGAGATCTCATAATCTAATCCATGTACAAAATACACATAATAAGCATATTAAAAATGCACATGTATCATAGATGATATTATAACGTATTACCATATATATCTTATAATACTGTGTTTTATCTTGTGTATATTAAATAGCCTCCTTGAATTCCTCCATTGGAGGAGATGAAAGGGAAGGTGAAGATCTGAAGAGGATGTAAAGTCTATTCAAGTCCCGTGTAGTAAATAACTCGATATGGTTCCCGCATTATCTACGAACCGAATCTGTGAGAAATATTTGGGGCTATATCCAACACTTCAATATATCCCTTAACTATTTATAGTATAAGAGAAAAAATAGGAGTTAAAAGTCATACCTTTTACGTGCTCATATTATAAAGCATTTAGTATTTTTGAATGACACTCTCAAAGGATAATATGCTATGTGTATGATATTATGGAAAAGTTATATTTACAAGCACGATGAAGAAAAAGGGTATTGAAGGTATATGAAAGTATGTGTGGGTTTTGTATATAAAAGCACACGTATGGGTTTCCACAGTTGTTGGGCTGAATGGAATTCCAAAAAATTGGCAAAGGTCATTCGAATGAAAGGAGAGGTGGTTGGGAGAAGTTTTATTTGTGTTGAAAAAGGTGAGTGAATCCCAGCTGGTTCTGTCCGACCTATCAGGCCCCCTCATTTGTTCCCGATGAAGTCCTCGAAGGACCAAGTGAGTTCCCATCGCACGCGTCCAAGCCCAAAGCCCATAAAAGTCAAATGAGGGAGACCCGAGAGAATTATACGGATAAATCACAACTACCACCATACCTTCGCACTCCCATACATGTATGTTTCACAGATTCTCCTTTCCTCCCTTTAACCCAGCACTTAAATTTAATCTATCTAGTATGACACTAACACTAATAGCAAGTTGACTATAACATGGCTTTGAACATGGAGATTATTGCTACAAAGATCATTGATTTTACAAACCAGTAGACCTCGAAATGCATATAATATCGATATAGATAGAAGCAAATATTCTTTATAGGATATTATAGTTATAGTCAAAAGGGGGATATACAATATAATATTTGAAAGAAATGTATAGAATGTTCATGAGAGAAACACGAAGAGCATATTGGGCATTGAGGAATATATATATATACGGATCTTCTTTAGATATTCATATAGATAGATAGTATTAAATATATAGGAATATTTGGGAAATATATGGGAATTTGATATAGTTAGGATGTTGAGATCTGTCCTGTATAGCTTGGATCGTGAAAGGTGTCGAGAAGGGCCCTTGACGCTTTTGTGATTTCGAGACCGCAATGGGCCTTACGCCCCATTCCACCACTTCACAGCCCCTAACAAATGAGTCCTCAAAGGGCGACACTCTCTTTTTCCTCTTTTCCCTCTCAATGGACACAAGGGCCCTTGAGTTCATAAATACATTTAAAGGGACACGGCCCGAGTCCATTGAAGGCACAGAGAGGGAAATTCCCACTAAATCTCTTCGGATCTGCCAGAGCCGCAGTTGATTATACGTCCATTATACACTTCATGTCCACTTCATAAAGGTCAGCGAGTTCAACAGTTCAAACGTCGAGGAGGCACAACAAGCCAAATGTGTAAACCCATGTATTTCTATTACAGAAGAAGGGAGAACACATCCACCCATCTTTTATTCCCTTTGTACAAATTCCCAAAATTCACGCTTTCCATTTAATACTATTATTATGTGTATACCTACTTGTTATTATAATATATAATAATATGTTATACTTTAGAACCCTCTGTGCATCTCCATGTTCTCCTTTTATAAATCATGAATAATACACATTGGGTATTGAGAAGAACCAGAAAGCCACACAATGAATACGAAAACTTACATTTTAAGAAATTTCTATCAAATGTTTTAGAATAGTCATGATTTAGTCATTCTACTCTGTTTTATACGCATAATACAAATGAATAGTTAAAGTTTAATTCATATTTAGTATGCGTGCGAGTGAAGTGCTTTTGTGTTAAAATGTATAGAGTATACTACAGTAAATTGTAACGCATGAAAGTTATGAAGGAATTTTTCGATTGAGCTTTTTAATAAAGCCTATAAGAGAAATAGAGGGTATCTCATGAGAAAAAAGAGAAACCGGTTGTAAATTTGGCGTTTCTCTCTTCCACTCCCTCACGAATCTTACCCTGTGAAAATATTGACTTTTAATGCAAGTCTGAACTTTTGTTCTCATTTATTGGTTTTAAATGCCTTACAATTTATTTTATTTATTGCAAATAATTAATGAGTTTGGGAAATTGGCAAGTTTAAATTACAAAAAATTATTATTAGAAAAGCATTGCTATTAGAACAATAATTAAAAATTTAAAAAGTAAAATGAGAATTTCTTGTTTTTCTTCAATTTTTGATCATTTGAATGTTGGGTGCTTTTGGACGATTCAAAACATTGGAAATGAATATTTGAATTTCCGATATTTTGATTCTTGAAATCTCGCAATTTGAATTTGTACGTCTTGTAAATGAAATGAGTTTGAAAATGACGTTAAAAATTGTACTTGTTTGACGCGAGTGAGTGATGAGAAAGGAAGGTGTGAGAGTTGAATGTTCGTGAAAGTAAATGAGCGTGTGGTGTTTAGAAGGAGAGATCATCCCTTAAGCCTTCTCGTCTCCCCCGCTGCGCAGATTGTTTTTACGGATCCTTACATTCTCCTCGGCTTCCCATTGTTGGCTCCGTGTGTGGCGGCCGCTTTTCCGCCACTTTAATTAATCCCTTAACTCCTTCTCCCCATACACGACAACACGAGATGTATTATCATCTTTCGAGTTTCCAAGATAGAAAAAGACCCGAGAGCTTCTGAACTTTAAGCGTAAAAAATCAATTAATAAGTTCATTAATACGGAGGTGCCTGACGCGTGGCGGGCGCTGATGGAATTCCCGGTGGGGATCCTCTCACAAAATAACGTCCGGTGGCCTCCACTGCTCAGGCGGCAATCTCTAAACATTAAAATATTATCCCCAACATTACATGGATGAGACTCTTAATAGGAGTCTTAATAGGAGTCTTAAGTATGATTATATTCATTATATCCTCCCGTGCATAATTCCTCCTTTGCCAGACCGTCGGTTCTTGACGATCTCTGTCACTATTGCTATATGGAATATCCTATTATTGCTACTTATTAAATATATGGAAGGTCTAATGATTTCATTCTCGTGCCGTCCTTATTTACCACACCTCGTCTCATCAACTCAAAACTGATCGGACATTATTTTTTCTTTTACTACGGCCAATAATAGTAAGGCAGAATATTGTTGCACACCGTGGAGATCCAAGGAAGATTTGAAGGTGGCTGAGAAGCTTCAAAGGCGGCTTTTCCCTCTTTCACAATGAAATACCCTTAAGCTCCATTTTTTCGCCCGAACTTAATTATTTTTTCAATGGATCAATGCAGGGAGGATTTGAACATGATATATGGTAGCAGCCAGCGGTCTTGAACTCGTATCTTCCAACTGCAAATTATTAATTGAATATCAATTTGTAATTAAATTGTAAAACGAACTGCATTTGCTTTTACATTCGTATAATAAAGGAAATAATAATTCAACAAAATTATTAAGTATCGTAAAGTTTGTAAAATACAACAATATAAGTTTGCTAATGCATATTTAAGCTACGTTAAACTCATTAATGTTACATTGAATAACCATAAGTTATATGAATTTAATTACATGAAATATAGATTAAACAAGTAATTAATTAACAATAAGATGTGAGTTAAATGCGAGTTAAATAGTTTAAAGCTAATTAAAAGTGCATCATTGAATAAACCACATTTATTGTGTCTTCAGGCGGACCCGGCGTGTTCGACTTGCGGTGACAAAATCTGCGAGCGATATCTGCTTCAAGTACTAAACAAACATTTACAAATAATTGCAAAATGCTCGAGAAAGTTGCCTTGTAAAATTGTTCAATTAACTCAAGTTTGTTCAATTGGTCAATTAGGTGAACGGACTTTCCTACCACGGCGATTGTCTGCGGTGCTGCGTGTGTTCAGGAAGTTTACAAGCAGACTCGAGTTGCTTCTTCCGCGACGGCCGAACCTACTGCAAAAACGACTACTACAGGTGAGTAAGTTGTTATTGAGGAGAAGAGGAGACCTTTGACCCCGCGCTCAGCAGTTGCGACTCCGTTCCCACGGGGAACCGTGTAGGAGCTGACCTCCGGAATGCGGGTCACGGGACAGAGAGTAATGGGGAGAGAGTTAGTAAGCAAAAGTGAGAAGAATGAAACCACCCAGACGGCCCACGAACTCCGCGAGCCTCCCAGAGACGATTGTCACCTCAATGAGTTCTCAATACTCACCACACTTGTCACTCCTCCTGCCCAATCCCAAGGAAAAAACCCAAGTCATCCAAACCCATAATCATAAAAGTCTTTTTATAGAGACGCATTCCCATTCGGAGAGGGAAAGATCCCTTGGCAGTTCAAAGAGAGATCCAATGACATGGATCCATTTCAATACAAATCTTGCAAAGAGTCATGCTCTAATATTTCTCAACGTCTCCAACAAATGTCAATTGGAACAATGAGAAAAAACCATCATCTTCACTAGGACCAAAAATTCTCCCAACTTCCCATCACTGCCAGAGTTCATGAAAATATGAAGTTTTGGATATTGATGATTTTCTTACAAATCATATTGTACAATGACAATTTTAAAGTAAAGTTATTGTCAAGAAATCTTTAGTGAATTAAGCTGAATTTTTACTTAATGGGCTGTGAAGCTTCCAAGATTCGTATCTAACAAAATATTTTTGATAAATGGAAATAATTTAATTAAAATAAATAATTTCATTAGGACTTTTGGAACAAAATGTGCGAAATGTACGAGATGGATTTCCTCTTCCGACTGGGTCCGACGAGCGCGGGAGGCTAACACGGGAGAACAAGTTTACCATTTAGCCTGTTTTGCCTGTGATGCCTGTAAACGTCAATTGTCAACCGGAGAGGAATTTGCTCTTTTTGATCATCGAGTCCTGTGCAAGACGCATTATCAAGAAACCATCGACGGCCCTTCAGACGACACAGATGGTAAAAAAAATTCTCAAACTCAGTTATCATAGTTTTTCACAGTTTTTTTTAAAAGCAACAACTTTTGTAAAAACTCGCATGTTTATTTTTTAAAAATTCCTACCTTTCCCTCACCCTCAATAAAAGTTTTAAGTAAAAGTTCTTTTGAAAAAGTTGAAAAGATCTTCAATTTGAAGAATTGAAATCTTGAAGAGTTGAAAAGAATTTCTTAAAAATCTTAACGTTAAAATATAGTACGCCGGTCATTGAAAATTTTGTATAGAACATTATTATAGAACTTGCATTTAACTGCTATGATCCAAAGTGAGCGGGGAGTTGAAAGTGTGGTAAAGAATTAAATCCCTCACTTCCCACGCCCTCATCTCGGAAATAAAGAAACGGGTAGGAAAAGTCGGCAAGGGCGCCGCCGTCTGTAAAAATCATTTTTATTTGGTGAGAAATATTATTGATGATCCTCGGGTCTCGTGACAGTCCCTGTTCTTCCAGAATGGGGAGATGAGACTCGCTATAAAATATACTCCCGTCTCATTCACACCACAAGAGTCTCTCCAGTTCCTAAGAGCGTACTGGGACACTGGGAGAATACAAGAAATGTACGAGTGAGGATAAGAAGTATATGAATAAGGGCATATTTATTCTTATAAGATCTTTTTTCTCGCTCGGTCCATCCTTTTTAACCCACCTTCCGTTCTTTGTTTGGTTTCCCTCTGAGGACGAAACGTCTCCGCTCCTGTGAGTTCAAAAGGGTGCGTGGAGTGATTTACGTAGTTAGGGGTGAAACTTCCACGGCGCCCCCGACACATGATAAATGCAACGTGGTGACAATGCCCCGACACCAGATTGTTTAATACCGAAGGAGTTCGGAATGCCGAGGACCAGAGGCCATTACATACAATTTCATCCTCACACTATTTAATATATCTCATACACCATTTAATATTTAAGTAGTAGTAACATCTTTGATAGTAATATCTTTGGAAATATTCAGGGTCTAATACTCGAAAAATTGAATCTTCCGTATCTTGCCCATGTTAACTAGATGGTTTTACTAATGATACAAATTGTGTACTTGACTGTCTTGTACATGTACAGAATTTACATGTGTAGAAACATAGGAAATCTTGTAGGAAAGCAAATGATGATAATAGGATATGCTTGGACTGATATAGTGAGATTTGTGATATTAAAGAATAAACTCCGGGGTTTGTGTTCTATTCGGAGAGGGCGGCCGTGCTCATTTGCATGAGAGAAGCAAACGACGAAGTGTCAAAGGGCTCCTGTCGCCACAAGCTCCTCCACCACGGTTATTCACACATCTCTGGCAAGATAGGAAGAAAAAACGTGTCCATATATTACCCAATTAACTCTCTAACTGACAAGGGAGACTCCTTTTCATTCCCAAATACTTTCCACCATTCAACCTCTCCGAACGTGCAAAACTCTCAACTTTCAACCTCATCAATGGAAAAAACCGAAGGAATTCTTTTATCAAACCTCCTTGTCACTTATGCATGAGCTCCTACATCAAATGATTCAAATCCAATTAATCATTTTAGATAATTAAACAAATTCAACAAAGTTTGAATTAAACAATTAAACTAAACATTAACTAAAAAATGTGTTTTGCGTTAAAATTCCTTGTAAAATGAGTCTATTGGCCTATTTATGAATTTAATGCTAGTAATTTTTTATGAGAATTTTATGCAAATTTGGACAAACAAACTCAAGATTTGAGTGATGTAGGAATTAAGGACAAGATAGGAATAAAAGTTTGAAAATCCCGTTAAAGTGATATAAAAACGATATAAAAACGATATAAAAACGATATAAAAGTGGTAGTATGCAATGTATATTATAGGGAAGGATCGTAGTACTTTTTATAATAGATTTAATTAGATGTACGAGTGTCCGTGACTTGGCCCTTTTTCTTATATTCAATTGCACAGACAATGGGGGAAGAGACATGGAATCTTATGATTGACAAATGTGTCCCTTAGGTTCATTTGGAGCCCATTCACCCTTTTTTTCTCTCCCTTTGGAATCTCCATCATGCCCCATATCCGCTCTTTATTATCACAATCATCATCCTCTTTCTCGATAGACTCGCTCGAGACACTCCCATCCAACATTCACACCTCACATTCAAGACAACTATAAAACTTATCGTTTTAAATTTCATTTTGGATGACATTTCCATTCCATTTTCATTAAAAATAATAGATCATCAAAAACTTGTGAGATTTTTAATTCGACTATATTTAATAAACTATGCATCTTATTAAACTAAATTAAATTAACGAAATTCATTGAATTGAGCATTTAATTTACTGAAATCTATTTAAATTAGAAAATTAATTTATCAAAATCTATTAAATTGGACAAAAATAAAATTGCTCTCGGCATCTATTGAATTAGAAATTTAAATTTTAATAAGAATTTATTAAAATTTAGACAGCGGCAATGATGATCCAAATCATGTGAGCAAGTCGAAGACCAAACGGGTTCGGACGACGTTTACCGACGAGCAGTTGGGAGTTTTGCAGGCGAACTTCGCTCTCGACTCCAACCCTGATGGACAGGACTTGGAGCGAATCGCACAAATCACAGGGCTGTCCAAGAGAGTCAACACAAGTTTGGTTCCAAAACTCAAGAGCCAGACAAAAAAAAAATAGCAATCCGGGAAAGAAACAAAGTAACAACAGATCACTTAAAGATGTGTTTAAACACTTTATTTTAAGATATGTTAAGGCACTTTTTAATGGTGCAGCCAAATAGAATTTGAATAATTAAAGTACCTACTTAAATTAACTTTTTAATTACAATTAACTTTTCCATCTAAAGGTAATGGCGGTGGGAGTTTTCGAAGACAAATCAATGTGCGGTTGACCTCCGGCTACGGAGCGACGTCCCCCGACTCCCTCGACTCGGAGTTTTCCCTTGGTGGCATCCCGTGCATGTCCGAGTCCTAACTCCCCTCACGCCAACCCCATCTCCTTTCATGGAATATCAATTCAGCCAGATAAAAAAACAGTTTTCACGTTCTTTGTTCTCCAGCCGTTACTTTTCATTTCGACCGCTTGCAAAAACGGTTCCAGTTATTCCAAGATGCACTTGAATGTATTATTATTATTATTCACAAATGAAACTGTGCTATATTATACATACAGTTTAGTAATACAAGAATTTAGTATTTAAAGTATTCAATTTATCCTCAGCATTCAAGTATTATCAAGTTATATATTTAATTTTTTATACTTTTAATTACGGCGCATTTTTAAATAATGGAAAAAAAGTTAATCATGTATTATAGCATTATTTATGGTATTTTTAAGCCGAATAGAGATGACCGGATTTACATTTAATTATGTTATTATTCTTATTATTCAATAAATTATTAATAAATATGATTTAATTATGAATAGTATGAAAGATTTTTCACAGTTTTAATATGATTTCAACCAATACCAAGTGCATTAAGTTTTAATTAGTGATTCCAAATAAGTATTAGTTAATTATTAATTAGTTAGTTATATGAATTAATAGCGATTTTATAGTATTAAATACATAAATATATTGGATAGCCCTATTGAGTGTTAATGTTTGCGTATTTGATAAAAAGGCCATGCATAAAGAGTAAAACCCTGGATTAATTAAATTAAAAAAGAATAATTATAATTTACCTTTTACTTTATTTTCAATAGCTGTTGTACAATTGATGAAGAGATTGAGTAATTGGGAAACCTTGTTTAGTATCGGGTTTAGTAAAAGTATCTGACAAAAGTGATGATTAGAAATAAGCACAAAGATTGACAATTTGGGTCATAGCCAATTTTAATAATTAGAATTTAAAAAAGTAAAATACGAAATTAAGCGAAAGATTGTAAGCTTATTTAAATAATATTAGTAGTATTTACTCTGAGCCAGATAATTATACTTATTACGTTATTGAACAAATATTTACTAAATAGTATTTAAAACACTTTGTTAAGCCTCGATTACAAAATGCGGTAGAGTTTGTAATTTCGAATCAAACACGGAATAAACTTTTTAAGCCTTTTATTCACATCTAAGCCATTTATTAATCAACATTTATTACAGTTATCAATTTAGTTTTTAATACATTAAACATTTTACATTCCAATCCATGTAGTGTACAACAGACAGTCATTTAAACACATAATTTGATCACATCCTAAGGAGATTGTGAGTTTTGATCGCTCCTTTTCCGTCAACAAAGACTTCATTCCCCACATTTCCGCCTACGCCCAGCTCTTCCTCTCGTTCCTCGCCTAAACGCAGTTTTGTCCTCGGCTTCAGTGTTGTCGGGAGATCCGTACGATCGTCCTCGTCGAGGTCGAGCTTTTCCTCGTCCAAATCCAGCTTCATTCTCAGCTTCAAGAGTGTTGACGGGAGATTTTCCTCGTCGAGGTCGAGCTCTTCCTCGCCCAAACTCAGCTTCGTTTTCGGCTTCAGTGTTGTTGGGAGATTGGCCTTGTCGAGGTCGAGCTTTTCCTCGTCCAAAGGCAGTTTCATTTTCTGCTGCCAGAGTGTTGACAGGCGATCGAGGTCCAACTCTTGCTTGCCCAAAATGAGCTTCGTACTCCGCATCCAAAGTTTTGTCGGAAGATTGGCGTCGTCCAGCTCTTCCTCGACCAAAGGCAGCTTCGTTTTCGGCTTCCAGAGTGTTGACGGAGTAAGTTCCTCGAGAACTTCCAGCCGAAGGACAAGGACTCGAATTTGGCGAAATTTGAGATTGCGCCCCCTTCTTCAATGCTGCTCGAGCCTTTCGCTTCTCTTCTTTCCTTACCACTTCCTGCCGCATCTCTTTTTTCTCGCACTTGAAATCAAAGTCGTTCAACAAGTCAATGCGTTTGAAATTGGCACGCGGCTCCCAGGTATTTTCGGTTCTGAACGTTAAAAAGTTAAAATTAAAGTAAATTAAAAAGTTAAAACTAAAGTAAAGTTAAAAATTAAATTAATTTAATCTAAAGTTAAGTATGATGATGTCAGTGAATAAAATCTAAAATGTCTTGAACTCACGCATCACATCCATACCAGCTAACGAGATATTCGTACGTCTTCCTTCGCCGGTTTCTGCGTCCAACTCTCACGACACGGCGTTTCAAGACTTTGTTCACCCAGTACAACTGCCTGCCGTGGAGCTTTCCGGGATCTTCGTCTTCTTTCTTCTCCGTCCCTTCCTCGTCTTCGTCTCCAGAGGAGTCGCTGTCTTGACTTCCGCAATCATCCTGAGATTGCCGAGTCTCGTCCATTCTCTCCTCGTCGTCATTTTCGTCATCTGACAACTCAATCACCTCGGGTTCAGGTGGAGGAATAGTTGCCTTCTCCCTGTATTCCTTGATACGTTCAGACCGACGGTTCATTTTGCTTTTGCTGAAAATGAATTTTTATTATAAAATTCTAAAATCTTTAATTTATTTGAATAGAATTTCTAAAGAATAAAGACCAGATTAAGATAACGAGGGAATTCACAATTGAGAGATTTAACAAACTTGACTTGGTTTAAGTTTTAAGGATCAAACGACAATTTGTAAAGAAAAATTTACAATTTTCCCAATTCGAGCTATGAAGAAAAGGAAAGGGATAAACTGACTCATTAGAAAATTAATATTTCGCTATCTGCTTTCATGGAGTTATGTATTTTAGTTCTTCTGTGTTAGTCAAAAATTGCTAAATTGAACTCTTACCGTGTCATTGACCTCGTCAAGGTACCAACAATTATTTTTTTGGTCATGATACGATGAATGTTACCGATTGACGCTGAGAGACTCGTTAAAATGGCGTCTGTGATTTGACGTTCCATTAGGAAATGATTCACTTTAAAGCTACAAGAAACAATTTGGGCGCATGATTTTAACTAACTTTAAAACGTAAAATGTGTTAAATGTCCATTAATAAATCACTCTTATGATCAGCTATGATTGGCTTTATGATTAGCTCATTAGCATTATGTAGCTCATAACTTTATTGCACAATAAATCGGAAGATAATCTGAACCTTAGATTGATTATTTGTAATACTTGTGTAATAGTAAATAATAATACTAAACTCGTAGCCGAAGGTCAATAAGCCAGTGAGACCAGCCAGTCTTTTATTAAGAAAAATAATAATTATAAACCTGTGCCACTGACCTTGTCATTCCCCAATAAATGTGTATCGATGAAAATATCATTCCGCCGTTCGATTACTCATCAAAACCCGTTTCCTCTTAATGACAAGAATTTGGGTCAAGTGAAGAATCTGAGGAAAGTAGGTGAAATTCGGACTATTGGCCAAATGAAGGAACGTCAGACCGAGCGTCGGCTATACCATTAATGTTAGGTATTTATCATCAAAACCACACGGTCGGTTGCAAAAAACGGTTAACGAGCCTCCAGTTGACCAAAACAATGGAAAATCATTTTTAATATTTTACATATTTCAGCCAATACTTTCATTACTTCCATATAATTTTATAGGATTATGTATTCAAAGTACAGTTTTATGAATCCAATACAAAAAGTTTATGTATTTAGTATTTTGACAATATAGACATATTCAAAGAAGAATTAGAGAAAATTACATGATTTTGATAGTTATATTTATATTTGTATATAAGAATATTACAAAAGTATGAATTAAAGTATTTTATAGAGGATGCTCTCA
Organism: Neelides sp. FZ-2019; assembly: GCA_009869795.1. Classification (NCBI taxonomy): domain Eukaryota; kingdom Metazoa; phylum Arthropoda; class Collembola; order Neelipleona; family Neelidae; genus Neelides; species Neelides sp. FZ-2019. The sequence continues at coordinate 28,355 of VJMY01000824.1, forward strand.
TGAATCCTTTATGATTGTATTCACTGAGAGAGTAAATTGATTTTAATTCAGGTGTAATTAATATGAAGAGGCATGCGAGGGGCAAAAGGTCTTAATTAAATAAACTCTTCGTTCTATTGACTTCTATCTTGGCCTATTATGTGTATGGATTATGTTTTATGTATGAATTATGGTTGTGTGACCGTTGGGAGCCAACGAGGATGAAAAGGATATATAAACTAATTTAATTACCGGTGACCGAAACCTTCAGAATTGAATGATGTTTTAATATAACTGGTATGAGGACTCTGCCCACTTAAACACCAACGTCCGCTCCATTGTGGCTCCATTCCGCTCCTACAACTCCGCTTGGGCTCTTTGGTCATCCAGAAAAACTTTGAAACAATACTTTTTATATGTTCAAACAATAAGATTTGTATCCAAATTTTGCTTCAAATAAATCTGTAATAATATAAGTTTTTAAAAGTTTATTAATAAGAAAATAGTAAATAAAAATGGGCGGATCAATGATATTGCCCAATATCATGATCGGGGGAGGTTCTATTGTGATTCTTTTAGCCGTTTTCTTTGGTTTTGGTGGTTACTCTTTTGTGGTTCAACATGGAATTCCATTTGTAAGTTCACTTGTAATTCAATAGGATAAAACACGTTAATCTTGATTGACTAAACATAATTAACCAAACCTTAAACTAAGCAGTAAACATTAGTTGACTAAAAATTAGTAGACTAAGCATTAGTTGACCAAACAGTAGTTGACCAAACAGTAGTTGACCAAACAATAAGCGACTAAACATTATTTGACTAAACATTTATTTAAAGTTTATAAATTAGGGGAGTTAAAGTTGAGATCATTTAACTGTGATTAATAACTGATTATTATTGACAGGCGTTGCAGTTGATTCCAACGGATCAAGAGCTCAACGTCTGGGTTGAAATTCCTATCCCGATCCACATCACAGTCTCAATCTTTGACATAAAGAAGATGGAGGGGAACGAGTCGAAGGAGGCGGGTCTTTTCGACCTCTTTCCTGTAAAAAAACCTGGTGTTCGACCTGTAATTGCAATTTCTCCTTGCAGATCGGAGAGAAAGTACTGGGCGGGGGGAAGATGAGCTTCAAAATCGAGATGGAAGCCTGGGGAGCCATGCCGGACTTAACCAATGCAACACAGCAAAAACTCGTCCCAATGGTTTGGATACAAGAAGTAAGTTCATCCATTCATTAATTATTCATAAAATTAGAGAATCGATCTCGACCTTCTTACAGCTTTTAGTAAAATAATGAATTCCCAATAAAGTTCATTTTGATAACTAATAACGCTATGTGTTCACCATAATGCTATGGGTTAACTATTTAAAATGATAATTATATGATTTTAGTATTTCTATAATGAATTTTGTGTGTTTTTAGGAAAGTCAGTTAGACGAGATCATGCGGTATATGCTCGTCCTTGCCTCGTGGATGCTCAACTACTGGTGGACGATCAGTTGGATTATTGTCATTGGAGCAATTGGGCTCGTGGCCTTTGGAGTTTTCCTCATGCAGAAAAGAAAGAACTCTGTTGTGACGATCAAGGAGGAAGAATGATCTCGATGATTCCCGAATGTACATTATTTTAGAAAATTAAAGAAATG
>VJMY01000825.1:0-29946 GCA_009869795.1 Neelides sp. FZ-2019
TGTTCTTCGAAAGTAAAAAGCCCGGGATTCATTTGAAAAATGATGCCAATGAGACCAATTTGAGTTCTCGAACGTTTCTTCAAAAGTGACTTGTGAACGAAGGATGTTTGTGATTTTTACTAATTTTTCGTCGATTTCTTCAATTTGACTCAATTTGGTGGAACACTAGGAAATGAAAGGATTATTTAAAATCAAATAATTCTATCTAATCATTAATTATTAGCTTAATTAGTAATAATTTTGAAAAAAAAGTTGATTATAACAGAATTATTTATTCCATTATTTATATGAATTAGTCTGTTAATATTATTATTATTTAAACCATACAATTATTGTTATTATTTTTTATAAAGTAACGAACTTTTTGACATTTTTGTTCACTGTTGGATTCTTCGTCATTATGTATTTGAACATTGGAATTTTGCATTTCTAAAATCGTTTTTATGCCCAAATTGTCTTTGCGTCTTTCTAAAGTTTCCTCCTATTAAATAATTTTTAAGAATTATTATATTTTAGATATTAAACTCACATATAATTTTGATTCAAGCCTCGAAATTTTTTGATCCAAAAGAGCAAATTTTGTTGCCATTTTTGAACTCAAAGTATCAAATTGTAGTGAAATTGAATGCTTCATTTTTTCAATATTTGTGGTTGAAAGTCCTTTTATCTTTTCTTCCAATTCACCAAGTAATACTTCCAGCATCTAGTTATATATTTTTTTTAAAATTATGAGCATTGTGAAATTGTGAAATGCCTTTTTATTTCGCACCAATTCTATTAGGTTAGCAATGTAGTATATTCAAGTAATCGCCTTGAAAACCTTACATTATTATTATGAGCGCTTTGAATTCGATTATTAATATCTTTCTAAGAAAATGTAATATTATAAGTTATCATTTATCATATATGATAAAATATGATCATATTATAATGTTTAAAATTAAAATGAAATTACAACGTTCTCAACGAGTTCTTCGAGAGTTTTTCTCATTTCTCCAATTTCATTTTCAATTTTTCTCTAAAGAAGTAATAAAGAAATTGAAGGACGTATTACAAAACTATAAATAAATTAGAACAAAGAACAAATGTTTACTTCAGAACAATCTATGGTTCGAAATATTAATAGTAAAAGAAATAAACTCAAATGAATGGTAAATTTTAATTCCATTATTCCGCATTCCGTATAGCCGTATACTATGGAATATCTATAATTGTAATAGTGAATTTGTTAGATTTGAGATACCAATATTGAAGAGCCTTTCTCAGACATATATTTAATATTAATTATAGATATATAGAATATCATATATACAACTTACAGCTAGTTATCTTATAATTAATATATTAATAATATAAATAGGCATCTTATGACTTTATGACAGATGACACACATAACAAGTATACTTGTTATGTGTGTATTCGTATACATACGAATAAATCATTAATTTCTGTTTCTCTTTAGTTAATTTAGATTATGGTTAACTTTATATAAAATTATGTCTTATTCCCATTTTAAACAAGTCGAGCTTTTCAATTTAAACATAATGTGAAGACCTTAGGTCAAAATAAATCTATATGCAAATGTTTTTTATTTCAATTCTTTGAATGTAGATAATTAATGTATGAATTTTTCTTAAATAACATTATAGCAGATGAATAACTGCTATCAAATAAAAATCCAATCTGTGGAATGAAAAGTTTATTCAATTTTGTATTTAGCGATATAACTTTAACAATAAATTACATTGAGATACAAGTGAACAAGTTTGATTATTTAATACTTAATATTCCAAGTGGATGCCTTGAAGATACGTAATTATTAATTATGCTATACAAGAGAAGTTCATATAAGGTAAAAGTGGCGCATGGGTCAGTTAGTTAAGCCTCAAATATAACTGATTTAGCACACAAAAATCACATTCAAGTATGTTTGCATTTTACAAATTGAATTGTTATTGTACATATTCATTATAACATTAAGATAATAAACTTAAGAAATTTTAAATTAATCGTATCTTATTTGATTGTTTTAAATAAAATTAAATCACTAGATAAATATCAATTAAAAATTGAATTGAACCTTCATTCATAATTATGTATGGTAGATTTTTATTTAAACCCGTTAAAGCCCAAACAATACAAATATTGGATTAATTGAAAATTGCAATTAAGTATTCCAACAAAGGTTGTGCTAATTGAATTTTTTCATGGCTTCACATAATTGTTTTGGGATTTCAGCCAAGACGCTCTGTGCGAGCTCTCCTTTGGTCCGAATGTTCATAAGGGCATCTGTTTTTCCCTTGAGAAATTGCCCAAGTTCTAATCAAATTAAAAACACATTTGTACTTGAATTCAAGCATCACATAGAATTTTTGTATCATTGGTATGAAAGGTTTCATTATTAGTAAATGTAAATGTTTAAAAAATTTAAATATATTATAAAAGTCAATTATATTAATTAGCAGCACATATAAAAAATTGTTCGTCATTTTAGTTTAAAGGATAATGGTATGTTCGTAATTTATCGATATAAAAAACGCACCATTGCTAAATAAATATAAAATCATTTACGTTTAGCAGAAATATTTACAATTTATTTAAAGTAATTATTAATTAAATGATTAACACCCACGCACAAAGTGATATGAATCATTTAATTATATTAGCACTCAAGCATTTTGTACAAAAATGAAGTCGGTAAAATTAAACATGTTTGTGTTTTCGCATCCAAAGCACGAGCTGGTCGGGAAGCTCGGCAAGAACAGACTTTGCCAAGTTGGCCTTGCTGTAAGCTCCTCCTTGTTGGTGATGACTTGGACCATTTACACTCACAAATTTTCTCAGCTCTGAAATACGAGTTCAACTATTTTGTACTAACTTCAATGCCAGTTAGAAATTGACAGTTAAATTTATCTAGTTCAAGCGAACGGTAAACCAAGTTAAACAAAAATATTCAAAAGCTAAATTACCAACAAATTGCACAATGTCCCTTGCTGCGACTTTTCCATTGTGCTTCAACAATTGACCGTCAGAATCCAAGAATTCCATTGTGGAGAAATCCTCTTCGCCGACTCCGACAATGATGATTGACATTGGGTAGTTTGAAGCATTGATTATGGCTTCTTTTGTAGCGTCCAAATCTGAATAATTAATGTTATTTATTTTTTATAATGAAAACTTTGAACTTGTAAATGTGCGCTACAGTTATGTATATTCTTATATTTGATAATGCGAGAGAATCAAATAAATTTTTGAATTTACCGCAGATAATTCCGTCAGTGAGAATAAGGAGAATGAAATAATTTTTCCCATCTTGATAGGAAGCGGCGAATTTCAAAACGTGATTGATAATTGGCGCGAAGTAAGTTGGACCGTAGAGTTGTACTAAAAAGCAGATTAAAGTGATTAATCAAATTATCTCATTGTAAAAATACAAAAATGATGTTAATTATAAACATTACAAATGAAGAAAATACCTGTATTTAGTGTATGGTGGTAAGCCTCAAGAATTCCCGCCACTCCTTGACAAAATGGATTTGACGGATTTCCGTTCAAAAAGAACTCGTGGGAGACTGGAGCATTAGGAGACAATCTGGCGCCGAAGCCCATGGCTGGAAATAGCTTATCCGAATCATAATCCTCAATGATTTCTCCGACTGACTTGATGGCCAAGGAATATTGGTTGTCCGCATTTGGGTGACGAAAGTGAAGTGACTGGGGATGATTTGGATCTCCGTTGGAGGCCGTAAAGTCGACAGCTACAGTGAAATGCAATTGAACTCCGCTTTGAATGTAATCAAGAAATGACTTTTCCTCTTCGATCCGCAAATATTCAAATTTCAACATCCCGGAATTCGTGTATTTCTTTTTGCTCTTTTTGGCTTCGTTGATCAAAGGAAACGAGAGATTTCCTTCTTTCGAAGCTGAAAAATTAAGCATTTTCTCAATTTTCCCCAACTTGCATATCAGATTTCAGAATATAGTTAAATAATAATAATTAGTCGAGTTAAATAATTAATATAAATTAATTACTTTGGCTTAAATTAATTAAATATTTAATTTTACAAACATGCTATAAGTTGTGCATAAGGCGTAACGAATTCCCCAATTAAATCGCTGCTTCCACTGGCATTCCAGTCAAAGACTTCGAACTTGATTTTTCTTTCTTGGTTATCCCCAATGAGAACTGGAACGCGGATTGTGAAAGGGAGCCAAGAAGGGTTCAAGGTGTTTTTGATGACTTCCGTTTTGTGCACGTTGCTCCACGAACCCCCATCAAGTTGCTTTTTAATGATGATGAAGGGATCGCTTTTGCCGAAGAAATCCTTTTTGTCAAGCCCTATCCCGTTCACTTTAACATGGAGAACTTCTTTGGAACTCCCAATTTCGTCCGCAACAATTTCAATGGTTGAGGATTTCCCAGCAAATCCAGGCGGAATGACCAAATTCCTCACAAACTATTCAATGTGTTAAATTGGCATTATTAATGAATTAAAGTTATTGATATACAATTAAAGACATATTTGCAATGCCAAAAAGTTAAGACAATTGGAAATTATAATTTAGAATTGGAAAAATGAAAGCTTAAATAAATAAATACTTTTTTGTTTGGCGCAGCCACAATTTCTCCCAAACTGCATTCCAGTGTTCCCAAGAAGTCGTGAGCTGACAAATTGTAAGACGCATTGTCCCAGTCATAAATTGAAAATTTGAGCATCTGCATAAGTCAATTATCAATAAAGTCGTTAATTAATTTATTTATTTACACTTTGTTGAAAATATACAGTCTATGAGTTTATTTGACATTTTACCTGTCGCTCTTCAAATCTGTAATCTAATTGGAATTTCTTATCCCAATTTGGATTCAAATTGTTCTTGACTTGCTCCGTCCGTCCAACTTCAATGAATTCATTGGATCCAAATTCTTTGATGTACAAAACACAAACTGGATCTGACTTGGAAAATGTGTCTCGGTCGATCAGAGTTCTGAAAATAAAAAAACATCTATTAATTAATCTTGTTAAAACGGAATAGAGCATTAAAGCTCTTTATGACTGACTAAATAGTTCCAACAGGATTTCAAAGTATCGTTTCCATTTCAAAGACAAAGTAAATATGTACATTACTATTATTTATCAACTCTACCTTCGGACATTATTAAAAGCTCAAGTTTAAATTCCTTAAGATCTATATCTCATATTTATTAAACCCTAGGACTTCTTAAACAGCAACTTCTGTAAAATCTTCTATTCGTGTTATTAAGTTAATTTAATTTTTGGATTAAAAAAGATTAATTAACCTTGCAGAAACTTCTAAAATGACCGGGCTGCTCAATTTAACCCCAGGCTGTGGAATTCTTATTGACATTATGAAATTAAATATTTGAACTAACTAATTAATTTTGAATGCAAACAAGTTTAAATAATAATTTTCAAGCTTTAAAATATTAATAATGAATTTCAAAACTTAGCCAATTCCGTCAGAATGATTAAAAATGAATTTATTAAAATTCACTTCTTTGTTAGTAAGTGCTTATTCGATTTATAAAAGTGAACAATATGGAAATTTCAAGTCCACGTCCTTCTAAATACGTAATATAGATATATATTTATATTCATATCTCTTTTAACTTCCACTTTTTCCAGTATTGTTGCGGCGAGATAAAAAAAATTGGCCTTCATCAACACATGCAATTGAATATGCCTTATAGAGATACTTATTTGTGTCTGGATATTACTCATTGCATTTGTTATAAGTTATAACGTTATAAGTAAGAGATTATTCATGATTTTCCTATCAACTAATGTAAAAGTCCTTATATACTAATCAACCTTATAGTAACATATTAGTCATGTTTACCTGCTTGCGTAGGGAGTTTATTTAAATAAATACCTAATACAAACTCATTATTCGCTTTTCATACACACTAATCATAGACGTGAATGGTGGGTGGATAGCATATGTGCGTCAAAGTGTAGGTTAGTCATCCAGTTCTAATAAAGTAACGAGTTAACGACTTGCTTAATTACCAATACTCTTCTATTATTTGGAAGTCAAGTGTTTAAAACTGAGCATTTAGGAATAAATGAAGAGAAGTAATGTCCAAGCATGGGATGAATACATTATTCTTATGGGACTTTTTGAATAAAGCTTCTTATCATTAGCATTTACCAATGTCGGATAACGTTAACGCTAAGTGCAAAAATGCACACCGATAATTAAACTACAAATATTCTTAATTGCCTTTTGTTATTTAAATACTCTTATCTTTAACCAGAATAGACATCATGTAATGATACAGTTGATACAAAATAAATGAATTTGTACCAATTTATGAGTTCAAATGTCGTTGTTATTAAACCGCTTTCTTTTAAGCCTTCTATTCAAATATTATATAATTAATTAATCTATTATTTGCACACTAATATTATAAAGTAAAAGGTGTATTAAATAAGTCTAACATCATGGATATTTATAAAAATAAAATATTTAGCAATGAAATAATTGTAATTTAAATAAATAATATGAATACTTAAAGATGACCTGGCTGAAATTGTAAGTTGAACAGGAGTCCCAGGTATTTGTATTTTCGGAGGCCCCGTTGGAACGCTGAATCCAATGCCCACGGAATTCTGCGGAGTTGCTGGAGTGTGATACGGAGAAGCTCCAGGCCCAGAACTCATAATACTCATTTTAGGATAAATTCTGTTTAAAAGCTCCCGTTCTTGTCAAGTTAAATGGCAATTAGTTAATTAAAGGTTTGAAAGGTAAAGGTAAGTGAATCTCCAAGTGAGTAAGGACTAGCTACTCAATTACCATAATTAGGTAATGGAGAAAGACTGATAAGGTTTGAATTTCGTGAGGACGAGGAGAGACAGAATTTGAAGATTGGTGGTTGTGAGGATGTGCAGAGAGGATCTTTACATTTTTATCGATAGAACTTTGCCCGGGTGAGGAACTTGTTGCCGAACGCGCGTGTTCCTTCCACTATCCTCCAACACTAACAAAAGCGTAAGAAAAACTTCTCTTACGCTTACTCTATAATACCTTTACTTTCACGACATCAGAATCACGACCAATGCTATATTGCGGATATATTATATTCCCCGCTTTCTTAAATTAGCTCTGTCTTACCCACTCAAAACAATACCACCTTCCCTCTTATAGCTTGACAAAGGACAACTGTTTCACTTTCATTTCATTATGTCAAAGCTAGGTGTAATGTATGTATGAACTATTTTCAATTATGCCTTTATTAAATAGTTCTTTACAGCTGAATAATTTCTCGACAGTTACTTGTTACTAACTAAATGGATAGAGTATTAGATAATTGATCAAGAGATCTTATGTAAGAATGTTCTTGGAATTTAATAATGTTCCAATTTGCCTAATTGAAAATTTTTTGCCAATGGTCCTCTCGTTAGATGAAGAGGATGTGGAATGTAGAGAGGAAATTTCCTTTTGTTCAACTTCAAAAGAGCTAAATATGAGAATTTATAGTTGAATGATTCGTAACTTGTTGAGGAAATTTTTACGACTTGCTTGATGTGCGGGTTGAGATGAAATAAAATTCCTTTCGTCCAGGCTGAATCTATCAAAGCCGAATGAACCCAAAAATTGAAAGTGAAGGTAAAATACGAACTTTATAATATTCATTAGGGGCCGTTATATTAAATTTGAATAATTTGCTCATAATCTCACGCAATATACTCTTCTAAATCATTACAATATAGGCTGATGAATATGTCAATTGCCTTTAATACCCATGTAAAAATCTAAATATTCAAGACTAATGGCTATGTTGTGTTTTATATGGCATGGTATAGTTTCCATTGCATGTTTGATCTTCATTTCGAGGATTTGGATTATAAATGAACGCGAGAGTTTTCATCTCCTCCGACTTTCACACAATCGCCTTTGGGCGGGAGTTTTTCATTCCCATTACATGCATTTCACCCCATTTGTCATTCGGGTGCAACTGGGACAATTAATACATGTAACTCAAAGAGGATTTCGATTTATCAAACGTTCACATTTTTCATTTGGTGTTAAAGAAGCGGCATATACTGTAGGCTCAGATTAACCTAGTGGTCGTCTAAAATCGATTTGTTTATTATTAGCTCTAATTTAACCAATTAAATATTGTTATAGAGAAAAGCAAAAAACTTAACAAAGTGTGCATGGAAATGTTTCTTTTTGATTTTCTCTATAATAATATTTAAATAGTTAAATTAGAGCAAGTAACAAGTGATTTTATAAGATCACCAGGTTAGTCCTTCAGTACACATGCTAAAAAGTAGATTGTATATATATTTTGTAGGTCTATATACATTCAGAAAGGGTTTTTATGAATGTTCGATGTAATTTTCTTGTATGTTTATTTCCATTGTATGAATTGAGAATTCCAAATGATTTTTGAGTATTTGATGTATTTGAATTGGGGAATCGCGTGTTGAGAAGATCATTGATTTTTTCTCAATTTACATGGAAAGAGGAAGGGAACGAAGTGTAATGGAAACTCAAATGAACTCAATTCCTCAAATGAGAAATATTTGAGAGAAACACGTGAATTTTGAACTTACCCTGTTCTACTTAACTAAAGAATAATTTTAGTAATCGGTTCATCATCATATGCAATTCTACAGTATTTATGAACAATGCCAAGACGAATAATTATACAAATATTTAATATCTATTAGAAATTGTTTATTTGGTGTAGCATTTACTCGTTGTAAGAATATAGGAAAAGTGTACTCAAATTAATGTATATAAAATGTTTATGATAGAATTTTATCAAGTTGAGATTTTAAGAAATTGATTTGTTGTTGAGTTTTGAAATATTTTTAACCATAGATTCCACCATAGATTCCAATGCCATAACCGGCACCATAACCACCATATCCACCATAGTATGGCCCTGTGTGTTTAACAAAATAATTCCAATTAATAAAATTTAAACAAATTCTTGTTAATTTTCTCGTAACAATAAGATAAAGATGCTTAAAGTTAATTAAAATTGTTTTTACGTGTGTATCCTCCGCCGTATCCGTATCCTCCATATCCTCCGTAGCCTCTATGTCCATAACCGCCATATCCACCATATCCTCCTCCGTAGTATCCTCCATATCCACGGTTACCATATCCGCCATATCCGCCATATCCTCCATAACCTCGGTGACCGCCATAACCATGATGTCTGTATCCACCATAACCATGATGTCTTTGCTCAGCTCCTAATGCAAGCAGTCAATTCATTTTTAAGTCCTTGTTACACGCTGATTGATTTCATAAGCTTTCATAAACTTATTTATAACTATATTCAAATAGTTTTAAGTTATTTATTTAGATGCGAACCTTCAAGGTCTCCAGCAACGTTTTCTTGTGCGGCGGCTTCTTCAGCAGCAATGGCACATCCCACCATGAAGATGGCAACGCCCAACAAAAACAACTAAAATTCAAAACGAAGAAAGGAATGAAAATAACGTTTTTGAAATTCAAATAACCGCGCTGATGACCAAACGATTAAATCAGTATTTACAAAGTGTGATTATGATTAGAAATTATTGGATTGATTAATCACGTATTGATTTTATGGACGTTTTGTATTAAATAAAATTACCCCAAGCTTCATCTTTGATTCGAGTGATTGCGGAGATGAGAAAAGAATGAGCGTTGAGTCGGGCGTCCTCATCTTTATATCAGCCGAGTTGAGGATGTCCCAAGGAAAAAAGAATAAATTAAAGTAAAAAGTGGAAATCTCCTTTGGCTCATTTATTGGCTTTGAAAACCCTGGCTTTTCCTCTCGACCGGTTCAACCCATGCAGTTAAGCATAGGAGATCTCTGGTCGATTTACGTCCACGCATTCCAATCACTTTACACAATCCAAATTCAACCCATTTCTACACATATAACTAGCTACTTATTTAAATAAGCTAATTTGGCTGAATATACTTAGGTACATGTATGCAAGTAAAACATCCTATATCAAAGTAAAACATTATAGTCTCTTTTATAGTTAATCTAATGTCTTTTGCTATTTAATTATTAAAGTTTCAATATATCAATAAGAGCTATTACCTATTGAATCATAGTAGTAATATTTAAAGGTGTGTCGAATGACTTGAATGTAGATTTCCTTTGATGAGGAAAAAGAAGAATTCATAAAAAAGATTAATATGCTAAATATATGCTAATATCTGGACATTGGAAATCAAAGCAAAAGTACCCATTCTTATGTAGAAATCACTATAAAACTATTTTGCTGTTTATTGAACGTCATTTCATTATCCACCTGTTGTGTACGATAGTACGAACCAATAGCAATTTGTATTATAATTATACTTAATCCATTTTATCCTTTTGTACACCGTCATTGGAAATTAAGATGGCCCTTCCTCTATCTATCTATGTGTGGCAAGGGCCATTTTTAATTCAAATGACGGTGTACATATACCAAATATACTCATGAACACATATATTGACGACTGAGGCCTAAAGGGAAATTAAGTATTTTAGTTAAAGACGCCAATAGAATTAATTACCTTGATAATTTTCCCAATTCTTGATTCGTTTGTCTTGAATCGATTCACCTACTATCTTCATTTTTCCTCCGTTCCTCTCATTTGAACACGTGTAAGTTTAATTATATAACGCTTGGATAATTTACTATAGTCAGAAGTTAAGTTTCTGGATGTTGATGAGGTTCGGATGTTCAAAAAGGAACCTGTTCTGGTTCTTCCAGCAAATTCTATAAAGATACGTGCATTAGCGAAAAACATTGACTGGAGGAAACTGATGATTATGTAACGTTCAAGTTTATTGTTTTCAACGGATGCTTTTGAATCCGCCTCAATTCATTTGCTAGTTGGGATAATTGTAATTTAATTACACTGATTGAAGGTTAATCAAAGGATGTGTTCATTTAGATTCACTTTTATTCTCAACGATTCACTTGACATTCAAAAGTCAAAATTGCCTTAAGATGAGAATTATTTAAATTTTTATTTCTTTTTTGCTATATTATAAATGCAAATATGCGCAAGTAGGTATATATTTATTATTGTAAGCACTTACCCATATAAAAATGATACAATAATCAACGGACATTTAATAAGTATACAGAAACACTTATATTATACTATTAAGAACATTATACCAAACACTTTTTGTATTTATATGAATGAAAAGTACATTATAATTTATCGAAAAATATTCCTAGTAAGTATATATTTGATATCTGTGTTAAAGGTATTTAAGATATCAATAAAAAAAATCGCATTATAGCACAAGTAAGTTTCAAGATCATTTATTATAACTGCGATATGGATTGCGTGTATGCTTTGTGGTTTGTGATGTGTGAATGCTCCCACATGTATAATTTAATGAATAAATAATGAGATTCTAGATTTGAAGAATCGCTTGGGCGAGACGATGGAAGATGACATGATTGAGGAAAGATTAGAGGTGTTTGGCCCAAGCAAAGTTCAAGGAAGAATTTTCCAAGGAAGTAGAAAGGTGTGGAATTGAACTTGCTGGGAATCCCCCAAATGTGTTTCTATTTACATTTCAACTCGGATTTAACTCCCATTCTTTGACATTTCTATTGGGCCTTTCCCTTTTGAGAAAAATTAAAAAGTGGATTTCCCATTTTTGGAGCATTTTTAACATAATATATAAGATTCAATTTATGATCATTTGGTCATTGATCAGATCACTTTTGGTATTCTTTTAACCTTGAATTTTTCTTATTGTGCTTTGCAAAGATTCATAAATGAAAATGAAGAATTTGATAAACATTTACATTTTCTTCAATTACAATATAATTACCTAAGCTCAAGCAATTATAACGATTAAAATTACAACATTAAATCTCATTGTTGAATAACCAATCTTAAATCTTAAAAACTGATTTGTTTAATTCAGAAGGCTTTTGCTCTCCTCGCATTTCTTTGTTTCATCATCATTAGCAAAGGCAGAAGCTACAGAAGGAAGTGTTGAGATGATGGGAACATACGAAAGCAATTTGTTCTCGTTTCTCTCCTTGGCTTCGGAGTTGGGGACAAACGGCGTTCTGAGAACACGGAATCATTTCTACAGTCCCCATTATTTCCGACGTAGGATTTTCTCTTAATTTACACAAGTAAATTAAAGGTTTCTTACTACCAAAAATTGCCATTATTTTACATTTACCTTTCTCAATTTTTATGCCGGTAGTATATTTATATAGTAAAATATTATTGTGATATGAATATATGGATACATAGAATACTATATGCAGGAACTGTAGGATATATCTTATTTTGCATTATTTTATACTATTGCTAACATTGTTTTTGTTTATTGTATATGCATTGTATGGATAGTAAATGATAAATTGTATACATATGGAAATATGGCTTATTATTAAATCATAAATCGAATGAACTTGTGACTTATTCTTGTTGTTAATTGTCCTAAAAGAAAATGTGCAATGGACTTAATTATAATCAAATGCTTAGAATGCCATTTTATGAAATTTGGAAATAAAATAAATATTTTTTAATGCGACACGCTTTGTTCTGATTTATTAAAAATGTAGTTGAGTGAGTTACAGTGGGTAGTCAGTAAAGAATTAAAAACTTGGAATTAAGGTTAGTAAAGTGAGTTGAGGTGTCGAGAGTTGAGCTTAGCCGTAATGACGGTATCCACCATTATGTCCGCCATATCCGCCATATCCACCATATCCGCCATATCCTCGGTGTCCGTATCCATGGCCTCCGAATCCTCCTCCATAACCACGACCTCCGTATCCTCCGTAGCCTCCGTAGTGTTGCTCAGCTAATTAAAACAAATTACAAAATTAACTCATATCCATATGAATTATTCTATATCAATTCCTATTGAGAATTGAACTTGTCTACTTAACGACTTTTACATAGGCTTCTACATAGTTGTTAAGACAATCATCTTACCGGTTTGGAGTTCCTCGGCTTCTTCAGCAGCGACCAAAGTCGCGAGGACGGCGAACAGCACAAAGGCGAAAACGGCCTGAAATTAAATTAAAAACATGAGGAATTTAAACTCGGAATATTGAAAAATATTTTTCCAATGAAAACTAGCCACCAAAATAGGGAATAAAAAACGAAAAGTGTAAAAGGAAAATGATTATTGGAAATATAAAACAAAATCTATTGGAAATATTTATTGAAAATTTTGAAAAGGGATAAATGAAAAACGATTATTCGAAATATAGACGAGTAAAGTAAAAATCTCACGGCGTATTTCATGATGAGATTCTGGATTCGGAGATGATGTATTGAGTCAAGAAGTTGGAAGGCGAGTGTGAAATATGCCAATGGAGATTTGTGGTTTTATAGGAAAAGTCCGAGCCTTGAATTAACTCACTCAAAGGGTTCAGTTGTAGAAAAATGGATTTTTTATATCTGCTAGATATGTATTGACTATTGGCTCAATTTCCCTGAGTGCGTCTTCGATGGGTTCCAAAAAGTACGAGAAACAACCTTTACACCAAATTATATCCATATATCATACGTATTCAAGATTATCGAGAGGTAGCTGAGGTACACAATGGAAAACACACGACAGCTTATTCAGAGCCTTTTGAGACAATACATGGAGATGAGGTAGAGAAAAGGATACGAAGGTTTTCCCAATTCTAAAAACAGCTTTATGATTCCAATGATTCCAATAATAAGCGGACGTAATCTGAGTCCTTTGCATCATCACACACACATCCATTCATTCATTTGATGCATTCGTCCATGTCCTGGTGATGCGTGAGATAAGGTTGAGATTGAGGGCCTTTGAAGGTAAAGAAAGGTGAATAAGCCGAGTTCAGAGAACAAACATTTAATTTGTTATTCACTAAAATTTGGAGAAGATTCTTAGAAAATCATAGGTTAAATCATGGAAAAAATATCTTGCTTTAATCTTTCCTTATAATTAACAAGAATCTAATTGCGTTTTAATTCCTTTGAAGGTGAAAAATTTATGTAGGTACTATAAAATGTATGCATAAATCCTTTTTGATACGTTTATGTTCTGATAGTTCTGAATACCTATGAAAATAAAAATTTCAAATTCCAATTTAGATTAAATGGAAATTTGACAATCTATATGTAACGTTAGCGTTACAGGTAAAGAACCTTTACTATGAATATGAAAATCATTTAAGGTTAATTCATAAATATTAAAATTTGTTGTAAAAAGAAAGGACAAATTCATTATTTTGGCATTTGTTCAGCTCAGTTTTGTTTTAATTAATAAAAATGTTATTGTTATTGTTGTTACCCAATTAAATGCATGCAATTGAGCGCAAATGGCATTGCCAAAATGTAAAATAATTACCTAGGACTACTACAGGATAACTACACAATACCTAGAGGTATATACATACATATATACATGATTGACGTGTGACAACAATATATCAAAGAATGTGATTAATAACCCTGTCATTCCTATACTGTACAATGTATGCTGTACTGTATTACTATCTACTGTACTTTACAGACCAACAATTGCACCTACTGAACCTCTACTGAGTTACCCATTTTTTACTATTGATATTCATACTGAAGATACTCATATAACGTTGCCATATGAAAAACTCGTAGTATACAATAATACGTTTAAAGTGAAAAAGGAGGAGTAATTGTTGGAATGATGTAAAAGGTAAAGACGGCGGCAAACAAGTTCAAGGTTCTCTAACAAATGAGTTCGAAGGAAACAAATAACTCTCATTCATCACAATGTACTTTACGCCAAACCAAATTTATATTAAAAAATGGAATCACATTCAGCGTTGGTTCACAAAAGTTTAATTGAACACTGCCAAAACAATCTTTTTTCATTCCTCTCATTTATCCTCATTTTTCTAATTGGAAACTGATCAATTTTTTGCTCATATTTTTTAAGTTATTTCATTTGATTTTTTACATTTGAAATGAGTTAAATAGTGAACGGGTGTCACGGTTCAATTACTTCCTTTCTTATTTTAGCCACGCCGACGTTTGTCTGCATGAGCCGATGAGGGAGTGTGTGAGTTGTAGAGCATTTATAAGTATAAGGTGAATGGAATTAGAAAAGGAAGTCACTTTGTGGAAATGAATGACTCAAGGTTGAACTCCAACTTCACACCTTCCCATTTATTCATCTCTCTATCTCCCGATCGTTAATTATAAATACTTAATTGCATGAACCTATATTTACACACGCCTGTATATATTGATTCTCATTTCATCTCTAACGAACCGGACCAAGACCGAAATATTATAAACAATGTAAAAAGCTCAAATCATAATGATTCATTGGCTATACGCTTATTCTTTTGCAATTTAATGGCACATTTGTTTAAAGTTTCTTAGAATTTGTAGTGTTACAAGATCATACATATATTAGTAAAGATATAGGTAGGCACATTTAGTAAGAAAGCAAGCTATATTATCATTGTAATTACAACAAAAAAAATTGAAATCAACAAAAATTGTTAGCGTCATCAAAAATGCATAATTTAAGTGAAGATAATAAAGGATGGTAAAATGATACAAGAAAAAAATAGAATACTGATTGAAGGAATGTATATTGACTCTTGGTAAGAATTAAACTGGGGAATTTTAACTATGAGGATTGCATCTTCGTCATACTTTGGTCTTATATCCTCTTATGCACCTCGTATTTATGCATTAGCTGGTATTAAATATTTAGTTAGTAAGGAAGGTTGAAGCCGTTGAAGGTACCTTTGTATACTATTTATAAAGACACGCGTCATGATTTAAATACTTAATATTAGAGTGTCTTGTAAATCAAAAACTCAGACCTTGGTATGTTAATATAAATCAATAAAGGATTGAAACAATTATTTATAAACAAAAATGCATTTTTTCACAAAAATGATAAATAATGACTTGAATAAATGTAATAGGAGATTTTTATTCCAAATTGTGATTATGGACGTTTTATAATTGTATTATTATATTACATTGGTCTAATTGTCTAATATTATACATAAATTTATAATAATTGAAGTATTTTTATTCGCACTTGGACTAAACAGGTTCTTTGGTTGAAGGTAAATAATAAATATCACCTACTGCTCCATATTAAATGTTTATCTGACTTAGCTTTAATGTTTTATAAGAGATGAATAAAAACGCGTTGAGATTCTTTTATGAGGAATTCGTCTCAAGAATCCTTAAACTCAACATTAAAAGTCAATTAATCAAGTTTTTATTAAACGACAATTTGTGAGTCGAGATTTGAAATTGTTCTTCAAACCAAATACGCCTTTAATTTATTCCGAAATTTATGTAACCAAACATGTGTTTTTTGCAGAGGCTGAAAAGTGAGTTGATCGACGTAATTTGCATATTTGGGAAAAGCGAGCAAAGGAATTGGTTTGCGGTCGACAAGACCCAAAGTTGATTTTTACACAAGCAGAGTAAAATAATGTTAATTGTCAATTAGCCTGATTCCAAATATTTGAGTATTAAAGAAAAAGAATAGATTTGAATACAAATAGAAATTTTGAGAAATAGAGCTTAGGTAAATAGAATTTTTCATTCAGCTAAATAAGTAAGTAAGAAACCGAAGGGCAAATTTCATGTAGTTAACAATCCTAACAATTTTTCCCTTAATTACTTCATTTCTATTTCATATACCTATATATAATTCCTGACATTTAAGTTGGTTACATTAAAATATACCTTTGTTATTAAATAAATTCAATCTAAAACTACTCAAAACCATATAAGCTGACGTGAATCAAAATGTTCTCTATACTAAAAATAGAGCTGCTGATTAATTTATTTGTTAGTAGGTTAACTCGGTTATAGTAAATAAGTAAAAGGCTTATTGTTAGTGAGAATAAAAAATTATATTCAAATAGACTATTCTTTATTGCATTTCTAATAAGCTAAAAAGCTGAAGGCTGACAAACTTGTATTTTGTCTAATATTAAATGAATTCATTCCATGTCGTAATCATCATTTCTTTCTAAGTAGCATCCCCAGTACGTGAGATTGAAAATTATGAATAAAATTGGGAAAATGAAACGAGCGAAAACGTCAACTTTATGCGATAACGGACATTGGGAAAACCAAGATTTGGAGAAACAAATGAAGCTCGAGTCCGGATCCCAGATTTCCTGCCCAGTTTCCCGCTTCGACAGCTTTTGACTCTCTTCGAACCGGAAGAAGAAGTTCGCCGTGGCGAACTCGAGAATGGCGAAAAACAAGAAAGTGAGACAAACGCCGGTCCAAACATCAAGAGCCTTTGTGTAAGAGACTAGCGGGACTGTTTGGTTGAAATTGGCGACTTGGACTGCCATTGTGAGGAGCGTTGAAACTCCAAGGAAGATACGGGCCGTCACGGCGTTCCGATCCAGCCAAAAAGAAACCCAAGACAAGATGACCAACATGCAGCATGGGATGTAGATTTGAACCAAGTAGTAAGAGAATTCTCTTTTGAACAGGAAATCCACACGAAGACAACTGTACGTACCTATTAGACATGAAAATGTTAAAATTACAAATAATACATTTTTATCATTTTGCAAATAATTTTTTGTCGTTATAGAATTTATAGAATTATAATATTTAATTAGAACTTTGATAAAAACTTAAGAGCTATTAAAATGTTAATGTATATTGTATTAGTTTAAATTTGAAAGTCCAGAGACCAGTATTTGTTTGTGAGTCGCAATGATCGGTTGTGAATTTCATCAATGAGTGTCTAGGGAGATGTAAATCAGAAGTGACCATAACTGGATCCGCCTCCTTCCAATTTAAAACTATGCTTTCAGTTGTTGAACCATCTATAAATGTCATTTAATTGTATTTTAAATCAATAATGCTTTTATGTGATTTATTATATTATTTATTGAATTCACTATTTTGATGGACTCACAGCTTGCCAATCTCATTGAACATGTTTGCTTGTCAAAAGGGAAAAGTTTAAGAATCATTGGGCATGAAAATGTGATGGAAATCCTTTAAAATTTTATTATTTATTATATGCCTTATTAAATAGTTTTCTTTTGCAAGTATTTTACTCTCACTTACCGAGTGCTGTATAAAACTTCTCCGTTTGGGGAAACACGGAGATATTGATTTGGCTTCATCATATTGTGAAAATTACTCTCTACCTCGTTAGAGAAAAATATATCAGGTTTCCAAACTTGATGAGTTTGAGGAATAGTCAAAAAACGAAAATTTTCTGCAGAAAATAAGAGAACGAACAAATTACAAATCAATTAGATATAGGATGAATGAGCTGATATATGTATAAAGTTTAGGGCACAATAATAAATGAATATATATTAATATATAATTATAAAAATCCTCACTTCCAAAGTTTTGCGATTCAAAATTTAAACGATCATCAAGCCACTGTTGTCGGAAAGTAATTTGAATTTGATATTCCTTTAACACGAGAGTTAAATAAAGATAAAAGTTGAATTCTTTAAAAATTATTGTGTAAGATGACATATTAAATATTGTTTATTACATATACATATATATAACTTTATAAAAACAAAATTAGTATTAACAATTAATAAAATCACTTGCCATTTTGACGTCGTCAATTTTGCTGAGTGAACGAACAAACATATTCACATTAACTTTTACAGGTCCACCTAAAATTATTTAAATATATTTTAATACATGCCTATAATATTTTCAAATTCAAAAGAATAAATACCGTTATTGCTCGATATAACGCCGGGGGTGAACAATGTGAATTTAAATGAACGCCGGATAAATTTAATGCTAAATATTATTTATTATGCAGATAAGAATAAAATTGGTCTTATTGCGCTAAAATTTAATTTCACACTTTATCTCATTTAATAATTTTACCTGCAAATTTGTTAAAATCTTAAAATGCGTAAAAAGTAGTATGATATTACTTTTAGGCTTAAAGTTTTAAAGTATAATGAAACCCATAGTGGTGAAAACACTGCGAAAACGTTTGGGGTTGATCCAAAACGTGTTCGAGAATGGGAGCAAAATAAGGAAAGTTAGGTATGTATTTCATCATAATATTTCACTTATTTAATTCAATTTATATACTAAAAAACAATATGTACTAATTAAGTACTTATAAATTTAATTTTAATTGAAGATTATTTGTTTTGTAGCCGCATTATCAAAGGTAAATCAATTTGTGAAGATTTCAAAAATGAAATTTATGATTGGGCTGTCAAAAAGAGAAGTAAAGAGGAACGAGTAACAAGAAAAATAATCCGAAAATACGCTTCTGAGTTACATGAACAGATTTAAAGCTTCCAATGGATGGGTAAGAAAATTCATGAAACGCACAGATCTTTCACTCAGAAGAGAAACCACAGTATCACGAAAAGATCCTGAAGAACTTATTTCAAAATTGGTAACAAAATTAAAGCCATTCATTGTTTTTAAAGGTTATAAAATTAATTTTGATTTTTTAAATATAAAAAATATTTTAATATAAAAATATATACATATAAGCAATTAATGATTTATGTATTTTTTTAGTATAGGATCGACTAGAAAAGTGAACGAACTAAAGTCTGTTAGAGGAATTGTTGTCGCTACAAGTAAAAATGGCTGGATGAACTCAGAATTGACAAAGAAATTGCTCGACCTTGTTTATGGTAAAATGAGTTGTTCAAAAAGAATGTTTGTTTGGGACAACTACAGATGCCACATTGATCGAGAGATGAAAAACCATTTCAAACAATTTAATAGTATAATGGATACAATACCTGGCGACTGTGTACCAAATACGTTCAGATTAATAAATATTTTTCATAAATGCATTTAAGTTTATTCAATTACATAAATTTTTAAAGAACGCCGGAGCTCAAATTATCGCCGGGTGTCGGCCCCCGAACGCCCGGGCGTTCTTTTGAGCAATAACGGTATGTAATATAAATACGGTACGGACCTACTACTTTTAGTTTTTGCTACTCTTTTACGCAATATAAAATCTCCGCCTGACTAAATGCCAAATAATTTCTATTATCTATAAAACGTTAAAAACTGAATAACCCAAAATTTTGTAAATACCTGTTTCATTAGCGCCGTTGGGGCGAAGATCCTTATCATAATTAGCTAATAGTTCGTCCAAAATTTTCTTTTCCTTCTGGTGATTGGTTTCAGCTCTAAAACATTAAATGGTGATTGTAATTAAAATGTAATGTAATATTTGAAAATATAAGAAGCTTTTATCCATTAACAATCCTATGCAATGTTCCTATAAGTTTCAATGCTTAATATTGTGGGTATAATAGTGAAAATAGAAAATCATAACTATAAACCAATCAAAGTTAAGATTTCGAACACATATTAAATATCATGTTTTTTGTTTATAATATATAAAGTTATTATATAATGCCCAATCTTTTAAAAATAAGGAGAAGTTCTTTGGAAATGCTAGTAGTTTGTATTAACATTAAATTTAGGTTTATTCACGCGCGGAAAAATAATTTTTTTATTAATATTTATATTATTGGAGTACAACTTTAAATTTTAAATACTCGCTTTGATATAATTTATTGATATTGACAAGAATTGCTTACTGAGAAAATCCCTGCGTTAGCATGATAGTGATGAGTCCCAAAACAATTGCAATTCGTGACATTTCCAGATTTTATGCTTATTGCAAATTGAAAAATAAATGTAAGTAGGTATACAATAATTATATCGTTATTTTAAGGTATTTATAATTCAAAATTCAAGTTATGAATAAACAAAAAATCGTGAATAAGTTTAAAATAATGGAGATAGTTATAAGTAGCTTCTTGGATTCTTTTATTTTTCTCGAATTTAACTGAAGCGTAGTTGAAAAGCAATACGCATCTTCCTTTACACATATGAGATGAAACATCTGGATGATTCTTTATTTGAAGCCAAAATTCGTTTATAAATAGCTCGCTCACTTAAGGTTTGTTAAGACTGACAGATGAGTAGGAACATCCTTTTGTAATTTTTCCCATCTTCTCATGTCACACTTGACAGTCGACACAGTCTATACTCATGAACCGTCTTCACTTTACTTATCAATGACTCAATGTCATTCTTTGTTATATTAATTTTCTTTTTGGTAACTGCTTAATACTGTAATTGCTGTTCATGGAGAAGATATTCTAAAGTAATTGCTCCAGCTTCTACACTATTTATTACTACCAGTTTATTTAATAAATTAACATTACAATTGTATGCATAAATATATGCAAACTTCGAAATGTCTACATATAAATTGAGCTCAAAAGCACAATTAATCATACAAGTTTTTCTGTGTCAATTCAAAAGCCATGACCATGGCTTACTATTAATTTGTGTAATATGCAAGATTTAAAAATTAAGATGACGATAATAAAGTAATATTTGCTTATATCACATGCAAAATGATTCTCGACATTTTTAAGAGTTTCATCCATGGATGGGGAGGTTTTAGGGGGAAAAATGCGACTTTGGATTTAATCATTCATTAGGTTAGGTACATGTTTCATTTGAATTATATCATTTCTAATAATTTTTATAATTGAAATGTTATTTAAATAATTAAAAGATAAATAATGATAACAAAAATTGTGTAATTGTCAATATATTTTTAATATGGGAAGATTAGACAGGTACATTATATAAATATTGATGAGGATGAAAATGGGGTATAAGTATATCTTTAGTCAATGATATTTACATTTGACATGTTTAATTTAAATTAGTTTTAGATCCAAACTCTAGGTATTTTTTTTAATATAAAACAATTTTAAAATACATTAATACAAAAATAAAACCGAACAAAAGAGATATTCCAAAAATGTTATTCTTAAGGATTGATATTCTCTAGAATCCAATTTAAGTAAAATTGTACATTAACAAAAATTCCGGGAGAATATTCAATTGTATTATTTTCTACACAAGACCTTGAATAATTAGTAAAGTCAAAGTTAAAGCCAAACATCATAATGGCCACTTGAAACGATTTAAAATTTCCCTCTTTTTCATGCTCATAAATCAGTGGCCCGCCAGAGTCGCCTTCCATAAAATCTCCGCCTTTGATTTCTTGACCGCAAATTTGCTCATCTGGATAAAATACTGGTCTTGACTTTTTTTTACTTTTACGATTAGTACAAGTCATGATCTTTAAACATTCTTCCATCAAGTCTTTTATTTTAAAACTTCCCTCTAGTAATTTCTCATTTGTGTCATTTTTGCCTAAATATTCAAATAATTTATTATTATTACTCAAATTTTCTTTTGATCTTAAATGAAATTATTTAGAAAGCAAATTAAATTAATTTAATAAACTTACCGAAAGCAGTAATACCCCAACCAGCTCCTTTGAACATTAAAGGTAAACCTTTAATCGAAGACTCAATTTCGTTTTCATTGTTCATTAAGTTTCCGGTGCTGAAATTAAAATTTTTCAGTTCATTTGGAAAATTTTGAGTTTGAATCGGAAGACAAATTGGATTATAGTCCTCTGAAGGAATTTCATTTTTGAGTCTGATTAATGCAATGTCGTTTCTTCTCCTTTGTCTTTTCATTGCTGCTGGGCCACTGAAATTTGGATGGCGAATAAATTCTTCTATTAAAATCATCTGATCTCTTTCTTCGGGCGTTACTAAACCGTTACCATTTTTATTTCCAATTATGACGCCATACGGTTCAAAAGAGATATTATTTCTCTTGCAGTGTCCTATAATTAATTTACTATTGATTAATTAATTAATTTTAATCAAATTTGGTAAGTATTTTCCACTTATTTCATATCTGAGAAATATATAGAAAATTGATAAAAATTATAGTAACTTAAAATTAGAACAATTAAAAATAATAGTGTAATGGATCCAATGAATTAACCTGCAGTTAAAACATAGCGTTTATTGATTATCGTTCCACCGCATCCGAAGATGATGTCAGATTCAGGATTCGAATCATTCGTCACTAATATAAATTTCATATACTTACATTATAATAATTACATTTAATATATTTAATAGTAATTAATCAACATTTTAAAAATATTATTAGATATTATTAACAAATTGGGTTTATACGCATAAGATATAAGGATAATTATTTAAGTAATTACCTTTACTAAAAATTCGGACCATCCAGGGATAGCTTGACTCTTTTACAAAATTTCCTTTTAACATCCTCTTGGTTCGTTTTTTCTTATTCCCACATTCTTCGAAAGAAGGCAAAAGACGGAAATTACGATGAAATCGTAAATCTTCTACAAAAGTATTGTCTGGAATTGATAAGGATAATTTGTCACGAGGATCTTGAAAATTATTAGTAGTACTCAAATCTAACGGGGAACCTAGATATTTAGGAAAAAATTAAACTGTATATTTGAATTTTTACTTTTACAACTCACTTTCGGTTAAGTCATTTAAAATGTGCGTGAAAAGTACAAGAGTTCCAAATAATACTAAAGATGAAAATACGGCCGTAATCATTCTAACTCTATTCATTTTAATTGATTGCACTTATATATACCAAATTTAAATGAGTCATAGAATTGAAATTCATTAATCTTGAACGTTTTCTTGGATGAGGAGATAAATTGCTTTTTTCTTCCTCTTAATTGAGTTCAATTCATTTGACCTTTGTTCATTGGATCAATTTATCCAAGTAGAACATTTTCGTCTGGAAAATCATTGAATGATCCTCTTGTATCAATACGCAATGACCAATTCGATCTTTAAACAGTTTAAAATCTTTCCTAATGTTAATCTTCCATATAGGTTTTATATATTTATAAATAATATATTATGAGTTGAGATTAGCAAATATTAAGTACGTATATATTATATTACATTCAACTTCTGTTGGACTAAGTATTTCGCAGGAATTTAATTTCATGAAAATATATTGTGTTTCCAAATCAGTGAATAATCAGTTCAGCCTTCGATTGTATCTCTATCATATTTATTTATTTCTAATATGGTCTTATTTATAATTTATTAATTAATTAAGAAAAAACAGAAAATTTGAATTATAGGAATATGATGATTTTACATATGGTTGCAATTCAATTCGTTACTGTCGAATTGTATTTACGTAAATGTCCTGAATATTTTAAAAATAATTTTAAACAATTATAGCGAATGCGAATGATTTTCTATAATCATGTAAGTGAAATAATAATAAGTTTATAAACTGATAAACAACTCAATTATTATGTTATTATAAATAGTAATTCCTTAAGTAATAGCCATCATAATTTTACCTATTATAATACCGTGTCATTCAAACATATGAATAATAATGAGTAAATAATGAATTTTGAAAAGGTGATTAAATTGCTTGTTTAATAAATTTCTCTCACTTCAATTTCCCATTGAGTCAATTATGGAGACGTATTTGGTTAGGGAGAAGAGGAGTGAATGAGCAAAAGAACTTTATTTGCATTCCCAATTTCTCCTCTCTTGAAAACACCAAGGCGTTGAAGAATTCCTTCCACATCACACAAATCACACCTTTTAAAAGGCTCTAGAACTCTCTTTACTTCAACCCAATAAGACACAGCAAGGGACTCTATGTGTATATTGGGGAAAAGCTTCAGAAAACCCTATGACAACAAGACAAGACTGAATATTGAATCACAATGCCATGGCTATAAGAACATACATTCAGACATTTATTCTTTTATTCATTCATAAATTATTCATATATGATATTTCAAGATGTCAAGACAATTAAAACGTCAATACTTAAAATCACATTTTTTAACAAATGTTCAAAAAAAATTCTCTAGAACTCTGGTCCAGTGATTATTTTTTACAAATTCTTATATACTAAAAAAAATTCTCTATACATCTATTCTTCCATAAAATATTTTGGGAAATATATTTAAAAAAATTTTTTTTAATGTTAAATTGTGACTAGATATTATTGCTTTTTTGGACTGTGCCTCTCCCTTTTCTCAATTTCTGGATCCGCCTCTGATTCGCACATTGTTACTTTTTTCATTTTCACTTTTCCCTTTAGTTACCTACATACTTGGAATTCCATTTCCATTTCCTTTCCTTGAGTTTCATATATTAAAATTATTATTTTCTCGCTGCTATGAAGTTTAAAGAAGTTGGAACTATAGTAACATTAACATGCAGGCCAAATTGCCAAATAATATAGGAGCTGAAAGAATTAATTTAAAAGATAGTGATATTAAAAAAATGGAAAATAAGAGAGATGTGTGAAATTAAATGGGGTAATAGCGGGAATGAAAGGGAGCTGACCGTTGTGTTACCATGGTTATTATTATCTTTTGATTCAAAGCGCCCAGCATGTGGGGAGAACGGGGAGAAAAAACATCTTAATTACCAAAGCCAATTGCTATGGAAAGGAAGGGAACATTCGGGTGGGTTTAATCTGGCTATTGAATTTAACCTTCATTGGTTGATTTGACAACTTTCCTTCTCGAGATCATCGAGATGAGTTGGTGGGACAAGTACAATAATCCTCTGTTGATCAATACAAAAGTTATTATTGTGATCTGGTAATGGTGGGAGATCATGGCGGAAATTATCGGCTCACGGAATCAAATTCCTTGAATTCATTTCTTCCTCGGTCGACTCACTTGAATGAGCTTGTGGTGAATTGAGGGGTTTATGGAGCACCCAGAGAATTTCCATAACTTCCCTTTCAAATCTCTTCTTTGTCTTCAAAGGGAAAGTCAAAAGCCCAAATGACCAAAGATATGAAAACACCAAAGTCGCCAACTTGGACTTCAGTTGCTCTTCGGGTTCATCCTTCATTTCAAACCTCCTCACATACAGCTGAAATTCTGCTTAAAGAGACATTTCATTGCATGCAATAATAGAAATAGTTTTATTCGAAAATATTCACATTTTAAAGTATTGTTAACTTTTATACTAAACTCATAATATTCTAATTTCTCCGACATAAAAATTCAAAACTGTATTCTTTAACCCGTTTAATTAAAGTTTTTTTTCAAATTGGAGATTTTTAGAATTAAAATAATGAATGAAGCAAAAGTTTTTTCCTTTTTGATTGTGGTTGTTGGGGCGATTTACCCTAATAGAAGACCAGCACCGGTGAATCCCTATCTCCCGGCACCGCCAGGAAGAACCCCAACTTGTGCAACCAACGGAAGAACTTATTGTGAACAGATCGAAACTTATCCCATGTAAGTTCAATTCAAGATAAATATAACAGTTAGATTCATAACCTGATTAGGTATTTAATTATCTACGTTATTTATTCGAATTTAGATGAAATCAAAACATTAAAAAAAAATCTTCTTATAAATTAAAATTCCATCTTCTAATAAAAAAAATAATTATTAATCAATTGAATATTAACGAAAAATTAATTTTAAGGTTAATTAATAAACGCAATAATCAGTAATTATTTAATAATCAGAGTTAAATTTAATACTTTGGGACTAAAAAGTAACTATATATACTGCTATGATATATAAGTATCACAAAAATAATCATAAATCATATTTATTCCGAACTTATTGAGTATTTACGGTTTTAAAATTTCATTTACAGGGAAGTTATCCGTAATTTAATTTACAAGTACGGGAATTCTTATGAGCCCTTTGTGAACAACGAAATTGATCGAGATTTCTTTGTTCTTTCGACCACATACGGGCCTTATGGATATGGCGAAGGAACGAGTTATGGACTCGACGGAGGTTCCTATGCCCCGCCGCCCCAGCAGGC
This sequence comes from Neelides sp. FZ-2019, assembly GCA_009869795.1. Lineage (NCBI taxonomy): Eukaryota > Metazoa > Arthropoda > Collembola > Neelipleona > Neelidae > Neelides > Neelides sp. FZ-2019. Next base: position 26,691 of record VJMY01000825.1, read on the forward strand.
CCACCACCAACCAAGTTATCGAACCCAACATGGAAGAAACGTTTCCCACTCTTATTTTCCGGAGAGAAGGGAAGAAGGATTCAGTTTAATCACAGCAGCAATCCCGCCAATCCTTCACTCAATCTGGTGGGCGCACAGGATTGGCGGAAAATCAATTGCGCCTTACATACTTCAACATAGGATTACAAGATTCAAGAGACAAACCACGTCTGAGGGCCAAGTATTTCATTGATAAAATTTAAAATTAATTAATTTAAATTTAACATTCATTTACACATTGAAATTATTGAAAAGTTAATTACATTTATATAATTAATTTTACATATTAATTACCCCGAATTTATAGCTTTGTCCAGTTTTGTCGCAATTTATAACGCCGCAAGCAGCAATGAACAATCAGGGTTAAAGAAATTAATAATGATAAATATATATTTTAATTATTGCTACGAAGTTAGTGATATATGGTATTGTATGCTTAAACATAAGTTATTTCATTAGGACGAGGTTTAAATATTTGTTCTTTCATCCTGTTAAAGGTAATTGGATGTTTGTGGTGAACATGGACGATACAAGATTCCTTCAACAAGTGAAAGCTGAAAGCTGCGCTGGTGGAGATGGAAGTTCATGCAGTGGATTATGTGCAACGCCGCCGGGGTATTCTGCAACTTGTCGTCAACAGTTTGTTCAAAAAAGACTCGTCGCACTGGACGGTTCAGGATCAAGATTACGTGGAGGTTTTCATTATTTTTTATTAATAATCAAAATACAAATTAAGATTTATGCTACATTAATTGATAGTAATGATACAGATGATACATTTTATTGAAATCAATTTAATCAATTTAAAATAATAATTAATTTAGCGAAACTTTTCATTTTAGATGTTTTTTGGTTTCCTCATTGCTGCACTTGTCAAATTGCCTCTCTATGAATTTAACATAAAAAATGTTCACGAAATTACATTTAAAGAATATTTATTGATTTTTTTTACAATAGCGTGGATGTGAATAAAATGATAGAGGACTATTGAATTTTGTATTTTTACACTTTAGTTTATTATACTTTATTATTGGTATAAATGAGAAACTATTAATTTTAAAGAAGCTAGTGAAATTAAGTTTGATTTGTTATGAATGCAAATTAGGACAAAACTGAAACTTCGACGCATTCAATGATGAGATTTAAAGGAGAAGTGAAGAGTGGAAGTTCCTCTCATCTCAAAAACAACTCAACTTTCACGCCCCAATTAATATTTATTTTTACTTGTAGTGCATTAGGACTAATTTCACTCTCTTCGCTCATTAAAGTTTTCACATCTTGACAATTATACTTAAATTCAAAATGCCTTTGTATTTAACTCATCATTTTACCTACTACATCCTATACAATACTTTATGATTATTGGAACAAAGAATTTTGGAATTTATTCAGTACCTAGATATTATCATATATAATATTATATTATATTGCAATATAGATACATTACGTTCAATAAACCCAATTATGTAAATTATGAAAACAACAACAAATAAATAATTTCGCAATTGATCACTTTAAAGTTTTGACCTCTTTAGAAACCTTTTTCAAATTATTAAACATTTTCTTGCAAGCTGTCATATAGGAAGCACATTGATATGGGAGTTGATGGTCTTCTGCAAACTTTTTGACTCTTTCTCTGATAAGTGGTCCTCGGAATTGCGGCATGGTGGGAAATAAATGATGTTCAATTTGATAATTCAAATATCCCATCCACCAATCACACCACCACGAGGGTTCAATGTCCATCGAATGAACAAACGCGTATTCCACCCAATGGAGCTCCTCCTCGTAACTCACAGGCAAATGAGTGTGGGAAAGTGTGAAGTTCAATTGGTAATAATTTGAATTGATCCATGAAGCAATGAGGTATGGAACGAGGCCAAGTACATTGAAAACAAATATCCAGTGAGTCAACATTAAAGCCAAAACGGGCCAATTTCTCTTTTCAATTGAGTATTTTGGATGATAATAAAGGACCAAAGCCAAATGAAGCAAAAGATTTGTTATTGGGAAAAATAAAATTGCCTAAAAAAAATTTTATTATTTAAATTATTTATATATATTTATAGTTATTATAATTATTAATAATAAATGATTAATCTTAATTATTATTCTTAAATATTATAACTAAATAAAAAAATAAAAAACAGCACTTAAAGTTATTAGAGAATCCAAAGTATTTTTTTATTATTACCTGATTTTGAATGAAAAAGCTATTTGCTACTTTTGTTTTTTTCTCCACCACAATTTTATTGTATGCCAAACCTGGCAAAGTGTTCAAATCATGATCACGATGAAATCTATTTGGCATTGCATGATGTCTACTGTGATTTTTATTCCACAAATCAGGTGATGCACCAAGTGTAAGTGCTGTATATGTACAAATATATTTTATATCAAGTGTTTATATAAGAAAATTAATTATTAATTTTAAAAAAATAGTTTATATTCATTAGGTATATAAATCACTATTAAAAATAGAACATCTTGTTTCTTACAGAACGTAAACATTTGAATAATTTTGTCAATTGCAGGGCGGCCAGTAAGTGAATTGTGTCCGCCTTCATGCATAAGCCAACCATTTCTCATTTGTGTTAAAGTATAGAAACAAATTGCAAATAATTTTCCATACATTCCAGTGTAGAACAAAGAAAAATAAATAGTCAAGGAAAAGAAAATGAAAGATTCAAGCAATCGTTGAGAAACATGGGAAATGTCTGGATCAAACGTTCCTTCAGCTTCCAACTCTTTGTAGAATTTATGGAAATCTTCATTTAGCTTTTTGTTCTTCAGATTTACTAAATATTTATTTATAAAATTAACTCACTGTACATATATCTAAAATAGTACCCAATGAATGAATATTCTATTAAATAGGATTTTTCACATAATTAATAAATTTTTAAAATATGGATTCTTAGAAATTAAAAAAAATATAATCGAGTTAGTTATAATTTATAATAATAATAATAATAATAATATTAACTTACAAATAATATATTAATAAAAATGATAAATAAAAAGGTAAATAAAATTTACCTATATTATAGTATAGTTATACTACATGTATTAATTAGTACTATATTAAATAAAAAAAATACCTACCTTCAGTTTTCGTAGCAGGTCTTTGTTTGAAGGATTTCATAATTCCGAGAACTTTGTCAATAGATCTTTTGTGAAACTGCTGAATAGCACAAGTGGCATCTTCGCCGGTTTC
>VJMY01000826.1:0-29882 GCA_009869795.1 Neelides sp. FZ-2019
CTACGATTTTGGTGCAAAGGGGACGGCATGGAAAAATAGGGAGTAAACAAATAAGTTCAGCTTTTATTGAGGGGGAGGGGTCAGCTTCCAAAGGAGGAGCATATATCATTCAAAATCGTAGCAAATATAAAATAAAGACACTTTAATGTTAAGTTATATAGTCATTTTTAGTCATGTTTTAAATCCCCAAATAGTCGAATAGTCGTTCCGCGACTTTCATACGAAAACGTTCCCTGGTCAGTTTAGAAATTCGATTTGAGTTTAGTTTAGATAATAATTTTGAACTTAAATTAAGATACATAATTAATTTAATTAAGTAAAAACAAAGTTAATTAATATTCTTTTATTTGAGAAGAATGAACAAAGAAAAGAAAAGGAAATTAAGAAACGGAGATCGCACAAATTTCATTTTTTAAACATTCATTTACAATAATGTTGCATATTACCCTGGATATTTTAGCAAATCAGCTTTTGTATATAAATTCAATAAGATATTGCTTTATTAAAAATAAGCAAGTTTCCTAATCTCCCTCTTCCGATACACGGCTCAAATGTGTTAAAAGGTAATATTTTTTCTTCACGCCCTATTTTTCCCTTAGCCGATCCCCTGCGCCAAAAGAACGGTAAATATATATATAAATTTTAGTTTAAATAAAGTCTCTCTTAATTCATTCCTTATTATTTTAAACTTTTATAATGACATTTTAATGAGATGCATTAGCAAACATTAAGCCCAATGGGTTTACATAGGTGATCTGATAATGAAATTGGCAAAGGACTAATTCTATGGCACAATTGACCTTCGAGTAGCTGGACCCAACCAAGTTTATTAAATGGATTAAACGTGAGCGTAGCTAAGGGAGAGAAAGTAGGCGATGGAGATAAAATCTCTCGGCCAAGGGGGATATTCTTTAGAATCCATTTTCAACATTGCTCTATTTGAGTAATTTTAATACTTAATGTCCTATACGTGCCATAATGCTTTCCCAATTGTGTGAATAGTCAAGGAACATTTCTTCGTGGCATGTTTGTATTTTATTGTATTGTGTGTGTGTGTTTGTATTTTTGACTCTATTGGTTCACGGTATAATATTAAAAAACGAAAAGTTTCTTCCAGTCTTTCTTTATGGATATATTGAGACTTGGCCTTAGTGTATAAAATTATAAAGAAAACATGATTATGGTATTTGAAGAAATGTCCTCATTAAAAACCACATAATAAGGGCGTACCTTTATTATTGTATAATACATTAAACTACCATGTTGTATACTTTGGACTTCTCACATCCTCATGTGTTTGATACATCATGTGGATTTTAATAGGCTTTTATTAATGGTGTAAATAGGGAATGCAGCTGAACATGAGTCGAAAGCCTATTAATAAGAACATTGGACTTTAAATGGGTCTCCTCACGTATTGTTTGGTTAAAATTTGAAAAACGGGAAAGAGCGCATGGGACGGGGGAGAAAGGAGAAACTTTTCCTGGCCGATTTACCCGGTTGAGCCATCAGTTCCAGGATAGGCATCCACGACACGCCAGGAAAGGAATTCAAGGCTCTCTCGTTACCAGGTAGGTCATTTCTCCTTCTTCATCCTTCTAATGTTTCATATATTACAATAAGCTAATTTAACATTATTTGGAATAATACTCCGCATAATCATGAGAAACCTTAGCTAGTTTAATAAGTCCTTGTTTCAACCCCTTATGCCTGAGGATCTTATTTGAGTTACATTTCATTCCACGATTTTCATGTCATGCATAGTCATGTATCTTAAACAAAAGTAGTTAATGCCTTTAAGATTAATTTAACGTGATTAAAAAGGAGTGAAACAAAGCGTTTAAGAAATTAAGAAGTTGCGGGTTGGCAAAGTTCATTTAAATTCCCCAGGGTGGGAAGGAGAAATTCATTGGCGATTCTTCTCTCTCCTTTTATGATCATTGGACTCCCTTTGATGGATTTGCATTGAGAGGGCATTAATGCCAGTGGTTGCGAAAAGTTGTAAAAAGGGAGCTCAATCCAAATAGTGTAAAGTCAGTGAATGTATTGGGATAGAGCGGCTGCCTTTGCATTCAATCTCGGCTAACTTGCTCTGGTGATGACTACAAATATTGGACTTGGTTAGAGCCCCGTTTGGATTGAAGGGTTCTGTCTGGAAAGTGTGTATTTTACATATTATGAAGATTGCAAAAATTGGTAGAAGCTTCAAAAACTTTTACATTTCTTCACATCCTTTATGCACTTTGAGGAAGAAAATTATTCATAAGTTTACAATAATTTTTTATATGGATGTGTCTTTGATGCGAGGGTGAAAAGTTTGTCCCTACTACTCACACTTCAAATTAAATTTTTGTATCTTTGTGGGCTTTTAAAACTTTCCAGACATAACTTTAAATAAAGGATAAATACCATTTTTGAATGATTAATATATTAGTTAATTTTAACCAATCTCTTGGCCTTTTTTTATAAATTATCAACATTAAATTATTGACTCTTAAAAAACTCATTTCCAAGTCAAATCCAATAAATTGCATCAATATATGATGGAAAAAATTGAGACACATTTTGTGACATTATAGAGTTTAAACGCTCAATTGAAGCAAGATTTTATAGAGTTGTTCAAGAACTTTTTGAATCTATCATATATTAGGATTATAACTCGGACACGCTTATTTAGTATGTCTCATCATCATCGATAGAGATTCCAATTCTGCTGAGAATTGATGCGTGAAGTGGAAGGAGTGATGGTGAAGAGGACATGATTTCCATTACATTAACCTCAACTGAAGATCTATCATAGGAGAATCATGATGAAGAACCTTATCATGAGAACTAAATATGATTTAAATTGCTACCTTTATACTTATCTTGCATTAGATAAGACATTCAGTGGTTCCTATCAGTTTATTCACATTTTCTCTGACTTGCAATCAACTACCATATTAACCCTCCTATATACTTTTTAAAAAAGAAAAGACAAAACTAGGAGATTGAGATTCTCCTTAACTTGATTATCTTCCCTTCTCATTTCGTTGACGTGAGTCTCTCACTATTTAAAATCTTTTAAGAAATTATATGAAATTACAGAAAATGTCATCTGAAGCCATCAACCATCTAAAGTTTTAAAAAATAAAATTATAATTCTTCTATCTTAATTATTATAATTATTAGTTTTCTCTTTTGCACTCTTTTGCATGTAGGTAGAATACTAAAATAACCTAAAAAAGATAATGAACAATTGTTAGTTATAGTCGACATAAAAATAAATAAAAAAATATTCTTAGTCAACATCTTGAGTCTCCTGCCAGGTTTAAGAAAAATAGAGAAGAAAATATGCGAGGGCTTTGTGAGTTTTGGAAAAATATAAATAAAAATAAAAGTAATTTAGCAATTTTTCTGACGGTTCCTTTCTATGCTCCCGAGTCCCGACTATTACTAATAAATCCACATATTTATTGCATTGGAAAAGAGAGCGTAATGTGAAACAATAAAATAATACAGCTACTTATTATCATATTGCATTGAAAATCCAGTAAAAATGCTTATAATAAATATGAAATAGTAGTCCATATTTAAAATAAACAAAAAGATTTTTGTTTTATTTTTTTATAAAATTGTAAGCTATGCACTGCTATTTTATAATGTTACCATCGTAAATACATTTCTTATGCAAATATAATTAAATAGTAAAATATAGAATAATTTGAAATAATTTATTTTTCTTGGAACTTTTCCTCAACCGAGGCATTAAATAATAATGGGTTTGAAAATGAAAAACGTGGCTAATTGGATCCAACGAAGTATTTAGGTGTAATCTTAAAGAATAATTAATCATTTTAATAATTGAGGTAATAGGAGCAAGGTAATATTACTTCATGATCATTAAATATATCATCCTATAATATATAAATACGAGTACGTGACTTATATAGCTTACTTTTAGTATTAGAGAAAAAACGTTATGCACAGTTAGGAATGTGAATAAACCCTTTATATAATTCTTCTTACTACTTATATGACAAAGAGCCATTTGCTCCTGCCACGAGAGCCAGGCATAATGAGGAGAAAGCAAAGCATATTTTTTGACTTTCTCTCCAGTGACAGAGATAGAGATGAGAAGTGAAATGGTGGAACGTGAAGCATTCAATCATTCTTACACTTCGGACTTATGGAATCGACTCGTGAAAATTCTATTTCCAGTAAGACAGACTTCCTTCGAATTCTCACGCTACCGTACCATCAGCTATTTGTCATCATTTAACCCGTCATTTATCTCTCGCTCGGCAATTTATAGCAATTTGATATGAAAAACTATTCAGTGTAAAAATCAATAAAAGTGATGTGAGCCATTCGATACTACCTAATATTTCATGAAATGTTGCGGTAATAAGGTCAAGCGGAAAGAAACTCATTCAAAATCATCATCAATGTTTATGTTTATTAAATGAGCCTATACCCTTTAAATATTCATTCATTTAAACTTTTAATAATATTGAACTTTCTAGTTGACACGTCAACCCATGAAATTCAATTGAATTTATATTGAAAATCGAGCATAAATATTATTTTAATATTTCTGACTAAATCATTAGGTATGCACTTTTTCAAACCGCCTTTTTTGTCAGTATAAATCGTATGAATAATATATTATTTAAAATAATAGTCTTGCAATAAAATCTGCATATATTTAAGAAATAAACCGGGTTTGATAGAGAAACTTAAGTTAAGGACAAAAGTTTTTTGTAATTTATTTAGAAGCACCAAGTTCAACCTTATGGTAGCAATAAACCTTCTCGCTTTCACTTCCTCAAGAGCAATAAAATAAAAACTTGTTTCATCACCCTCTAGGTGAAATATAAACTTTGAACATTTGATGTAAGTCCGGGACTTTCTCTTTATAAAATGTACCTTTAGTTTTTTTATTGCACGTTAAGTGCGTCTGATCTTCCCAGTTGTGTGTCTGCATGTCATGAGTTCATACTACTTGTTCATACATGAGACCCGTGTGAGTACGTGAGTTCTTACGATTTTGTAATTTAGGTTTTCAAACATTTGTAAAAAAAAAGAGTTTTTCTACTTGAGATGTATTTTATCCTTTGATAAAGAAATACGGTACGATGCGAAAAGTGTTTAAACTTTCTTTTAAATTGTAAAAAAACATATGGTCTTTATGTTACAGCTGAAATATTTCTCCTATAATTCTTTATAGTAGCGTAATTCACAATTTATGACGTACTCTAAAGATATCTGCTGTGTCAAATTATTATATCTTACTGTATATTTAAAGCGTGAACTTGATTAACTTTTTTATTAGAATGAATATGTGTGTATTTGGCAAGTTTTCTCCTGCGGTCTTAACCTTTTTATTCACCCGTGTTTTAAGTTTAAGAATTTGAAATTTGGGGCAACGTCACTCTGGACGAATTTCCCGAGTCTGTCCAGTCATACCTAAAAACTTGGTAGAAGCTTGAAACTGAAGGAAGAGTTAAGTTGAGCAAGTGAAATTCGTTGGATAGACGGCGGTTTCTTAAAAGTCTTACATACTAGGCTAGGGCTTAGAAGATGTAAAAAAGTAAAAGTCAAAATAAGATTCTCGTGTACAGAGCGCCGAGATGAATGGGAAGATGATGAAGCTTTTTCCTCTTTTATCCCATTTTCCATTATTGAATGTTGTTAAGGAAGGAAACGAGGCAAGAGGAGACGAGAGAACAAGTTTCTCATTTAACAAAGGAAAAAGAAACTTTATGCTCCTCTTATCATATCCCAAAACGAAAGACCCGGGATGCAAAGAAGAAGGGAAATCTCCTTATAAAAGGTTGAAAGGACTCGCATTCATATCCGACTTATATTCTTTAATACTCACTCAAAGACGAATATTATTCCTCTCCCTTTATGCAGATTTCCATCTGACTTGAGAGAAGAAGGAATTGAGAATTTGAAATCTGGAAATAGACGCTTCCTAATTGGATCCTTCCTTTCATTAATTGAACTTGTCCGAAAAGATTTCCATATTTCTTCTCCTAACGCAGACTATATAAGTGAGAATAATCTTTGGCCATTTTCCTATCATTCTCCCTTCAAAACTTGAGCCTCAAATTACACCTATGCCTCTTAAAATATGTATAAATGAGGGCAAACATGAAATATAGAGAGACCGGCTTAGGACACATAGGGAAGAAAGGAGACGAGCGGGGGTTTTGGGGAAGATTTGTTTGCCTTCCTTCAAAATTATAATTTAAAAGGGCGAGCGTGGAAGGTGGAAATTAATATAATGCTCGAGAGGTAAAAAGTTGAATATTAAATGCCGATCAAAGAAACCTTTCCATATGTTCATCCATTTAGTAGTTAATTTATGCAGTATGTCATAGCTATTTAGTTAAAAATTTTCCATTTAAGTTAAATACAACAGTGTATGTAATTTTTAAATTTAAGACATTTTGCCTTTTTCATTAAATTTTAAAATTAATATTCCTACCAATGCTAAATAAGTTAGAACCCCCGAAATAATATTTTGGGAATTACTGGTAATATTATAAACAATTTATTCTTTTTAACGATTTTTTATTTTAAAAAAGGCTAGTATACCTCAGAGTAAAAACATTGTAACATCCTTTGGAAGAGAATATTAGGAATATAAGATTTATGTAATGCACCTTCGTGAATCGGATATACACAGGAGCGAGTTTGGCTAGCTTTAAACTTTGCATCATTTCTTTCATATCGTATTTATCATTATGGAGAACACGCGCTAAACGACCAGCATTAGTCTCCAAGCCTTGGATCATTATTTGGCCTTTTGTGTGTCAACATGCTCTTCCGTATAATTATTTAATCATTCATTGACTCCTGGCCAAAGCTCATAAAAGAATGTCTGTGAATATATACAACTATTCATATTCCGTATAGCGACTCGGTTCAAGCAACACCACACAATACATATAATTATTTGTTCAAATTTGAGGCTTGATGTATTGAAAGAGATAAATTTCATAACGCACAATGGTCATTATGCTTAATCCACTTGCCCGCTTTTACTTTGTCAGGTCGAGGAGCTGAGAAAATGAAATCGATTCAAAGTGCCCTCATGGAATTCCTTTCCACTCATTCACTCACATTCAGTTATGTGACAGAGGAGCGAAGTGGGCAAGACAGAAAATCCTCGTTGACCAACTTGTATACCTATTCATTATACGCCTTTTATATAAAAGACCCCCAAAAGTATTATGCAACGTGTACATTCCAATGTAAACCTTTCTTTAATGTAATGAGCAGGCGGAGAAAGCCAAGTTCATTTATCTCAAATGATTTTTCTTTAAACTTCACTGCGGTGGTTCCAATGACCTTCCCAATGACCATTTCATCAAACAAATAATCCACATGTATGCAGAGATGCGTGCGAAGGCGTTTGAGGCATTGAACTACTTTTATAAACATTCATTGATGTTGGACTGAGTCAAAGGAAAGTATCAATGTTTCCTGTGAATTCTAAAGAGCCCAACTATAATCCTAGTATCCTCCAAAGCATAAAAAGAAAGAACTATGGGATGAAAGGTGGAAGTCAATACGGGATTCTTTATTGCATATTTGATTGGCAAATTATGGCATCAATGGCTATATAACATAGTGTAATTCTTAATATAAAAGATTTATTCTATACTTAATACATAGAGAATACACACTATTTGTCAATATTCGTTGGCTTGTCATATTCTCAATTTTATATGATGAGCCAAATATAAATTGATATATTTTCAATATATTCCTATATTTTCATTCTTGCTAGGATTCTCTATATGATAAGCTGTTGAATAATTGAAAATTACGATAGACAGTCATGACCATGGCGTGATGATTACTTGCCGTTTAACTCCTCTTCATAAATACCAATATTCACATGCACCATGTTCTATAATATTATTTATTTGCTATATAGGATACCTATAGTAGATAATTCTACTAACACTATTTGTAAAAATTTCACAAGTTCAATTATGATGTAAGTTGAGGTTTATACATATTTAAATATATCGAAAAGTAGAAAGTACGTCAAATAATTAAAATGGTATGTTTTTCAAAAGTATGTCAAACGCAGTAATACATACCAGGGTCTCATCGTCAGTGAGCAAAAATACGCATTTCAATTTCAGGTTTGCTAATTTGCACTTCACTGTAATATGGGAAATTTAGGCTTTGCCCTAGGAGTTAAATTATGCACGTCTAGGCGTTGAAGTGTATGTAGAGTTATAGATTCGAAATTATACTTATTTAGTGTTAAAATTGAAGAATAGACGAATAAAACAGAGAAAGTTAATTACAAAAATTATATACCAACTCGCTAATATCTATGATTTTGAACTATGAGAAAATAGTTTTATTTCCTAATATTCTATTGATGTTGCAATCATAAACATTTAAGCCATTATAATATCAATAAAAATACTTATACAATTTATGAAAACATATTTTATTTAATAGACATATAGTGTTCGGATGCTTTCATATTATTAAACAACTTGTATCAATTATAAATCAGCATTTAAACATTAGATAAAAGCTTATGGTTTGAATCAAACAAAGAAACCAAGTTAAATGAGAAGTTTATTTGGTCCAATCCCTTTGTTTACAATTAGATCTCTCTTCAAATAATAACAAAAGCAATAGACAAGAATCTTTAATATCACCAAATGTTTGTAAGCTCCCACTTGTCCCAATTGAGCAAAGAGTAGATTTAGCCCAACACGAATGAGACTCCTTGTTAAAGTGAGTGAGGATAATCTTTTCAAAGAGTAAACGTCTCAAACTCTCAAACTCTATTTAGCGTAGTAGGTGAAGAGAAGGGAAATCTGATGGGAAGGAAGATCCCTGTAAAACAAAGATCCTCTCTTTATTCACTCCAAAAAGGGCCGTGCGAAATTTGAGGAAAATCGTCCAAGTTCAATCCCTCAAGTAAAAGCAATCGTAATAGTGTAGGAAAAAGAGTTACAAGCAGAGTAGTTTTAAAGAACAAGGAAAATGAATTAGCCTTTCTCTCTCTCGCACAAACGATCCTTTTCCCAACCAAAATCCTTTTTCTTTCTCTTCAACCGTATTAAAAGCCTTTTTCGAATTTCTTTTTTATTTCGCTTATTTGAGTTGAGGGAGACATTGTTGGCTCTCGCGTGAGTGTGTGTGAATTTCCCTTTGCTTGAGTACCTTACAATCAAATCAAAAATGAGTTAAATTTTTACTTAGCCTTTGTATTAGGTAAGAAGCCCTTCTCTGGTCTTTTGTAGTTATACTACTTATAAAGGCGTACCTTTATATAGGTTTAACATGGTTATAAGGGTCTTGGACGAGTTTGAAATTCCACTGCGTAGAGACTTAGAGACAATAATAAAAGAATATTTGTGTAGAAATAGATTTGAGATTCCATTCGGATGGAGGGCAATGTAATAAAAAGACGATGCAAAATGCAAGGGGTTTTGACTCGAGAACCTTTTTCATGAAGCCAATTGTACTCCATTGGCTCTCTTTGGCCCGAGGGAGCAGAATAGAGAAAGTCCACTTCTCGTCTCTTTGTCCTTCAACCACCTCGGAGGATTGGAGAGAAGAAAGGAAATGAAAGCATAAAACTTGGAGTGACTCAAACTTGCATTTTTCATGAATCCTCCTCGACCTCGTCCATTCCGTCTTCCCCATTTATGACCTCCCACCTCCTCCAGTTCTCATCATTTCCTCATGAACGAGCCGACACGCGACCTTGATAATCTCCAGCTACCCGGTCCTTCATTTCACCTCCCAATGAGAAGAACAAAAGAGAGGACTGAGAAGAAACAGAGAGATAAATTATGAATCTCGAAGGGATTTAAATTATGTAGACAGATTCGATAAGTTATACGACGTCGGGACTAAGAAAGATGGAACTCACTTGGAGAGTATCATGTAATAGCAAAAAAAGGATTTGCACATTCTGCACTAAAATGATAGTGGCAAATATTATTACATAAAATATTTATTTTGCCTTAAAATTGAATAGAAATATTTGGGGGGAATGTGAAATTAGATTTTTTTAATTTCCACCATTTCACCATTTCATTCACTAAAGGGAAGTTTCACTTTATTATTTGAAAAAGTGAATGCTAAACATTAAATATAGATGGATTTCAAAGAAAAATTACAAATACAATAAATGCATTTGCTAAGTAGGATCAAAGATCTACAAAACAAAAACTTTTTTATGGTAAAAGCTAATTTTTTTAGCTCGAATCTTATTATATTGTAGTAGGTCATTGGCATTAATTCAATTCAATACAGTTTGTTTTTTAGTATAAAAAACACAATATAGAAAATAGTAGCATAGGTACTTCGAATGAAGTCCAGAATGGTCGTTGAGTATTTATGATGTTTGACTTCGCCTGACTGAGCAAATGAAAGGTTATTTTTGCATTGCATCATTAATCGCCAAAAAGAGACCTTAAGGAAGCAATATTATTTTTATATATTTATGTTAGTTCAGAAAGTTCAAGGTCTTAGTTAGTTTAATGAAAGTAAATTTTTTTATTAAAAAAATGCTTTATCCCTATTCGAGATTATCAAAAAGGTTGGAAAGTAATGAATGAGCCTTAGGCATTAGTATATGTAAGATATAGTGTTGATTTCGACTTAAAATATAAATTCCAATTCTATCTAATTTATTCTTTGCTTCTTTTGTAGAGGATCAAAGGTATGAGAATCTGAACTGAGAGAAAAATCACTGTTCACAAATGAAGTATCTAGGAGTGTATATATTTAGATAATTCAAAGGTAAAATCCATTTCTCAATTCTTTCATATCTATTGAATTTACCAATGTTCTGGCAAGTTTTGTTATTGAAGATTTGAAGATAAATCCATTGTTCCACTGACTAACGATGAATGAGCGAGCTTAGCTTAATAAGTATAACCCAAATTTACAGAAAATAAAAGTATTATTTTTAGGTTGCCAAAATATAAAATGTTTTCATTGTAGATGGGGGAATGGAATACAAATTCTATAATGCCGCAAGTTTTTACATTGTTGAGTCAATTGCTCTATTTTTCTGTAATTAACCAAATGCAATCTAAGAATTAAGGTCAAGTTCATTCCGTCAAACAGGATTAATTAAATAAAAAAAAGTACATGAACATAATCGCACACGCTAATTATTTTTCCCAAATACAATTCTTTGCATATTATTTGTGTAGTTTAAATAATTGGTTGATTAAATAAATAAGTATAATACATATTAAATGAAATAAGAATCATTAAAAAGGCCCTCTTGAGCAGAGACAACTAAATTGCTAAAACATCAAAACTGCAGTAAAATTCATCTGTGATAAAAATTTAAGTGCGAGTTCGTTTGAAGCTTTATTTTTGTTAAACGTAGAACATGACGTTTGATACACATGTCGGTCAATGTGTGTTCGCTGTATGTTTATATAAAAGTCCAAGTGCCGCAGGTTGAAATGAAATGGAAGTTAAATTGTGATTGGAAAAAGAGTTTTTCCTTTATTGTAACACTTTTAGTAAAAGCCATTTTATAGAGAAATACACATTTTAAATCTTTTTACTATCTTCAATACTGAATGAACCGAGGTGGGTGTGCAAGTCATAATAAAAGGCTTCCCTTTCATCCATACGCACGTACAGGAACATGACAGCATGAGACATACCAATGCAATTGCCAAAGGTTTATTTATCATGTCATCATGTGAGACTCTCAAAGAACCGGACGTACAAAAATACATTGAGTATTCAAGTACAAAACATGGAGTATTTACAATACACTCAACGAGCCATTTTATCAATAATTTAAGCATTTAGGCTACTGACGAGGTATTCGTATTCATAACAGACAACGAGAGAATAATAATCTCTATTTAAACATGCTAACATAGTACTTAAATTTGCTTAAAGTTTTGCTCTACAATTTTCTGTATATTTTCTATTTAGACAAGAAGGAGTAAGTGGAATTGAGAAAGATCCAGAGAAGCTGAGCGGATTCATTGACCTCGTCGGGTGAAAGCGGAGAGAATAACCAGAATCCTGGTGGTCTTCACCTTAATATGTTATGTCACTCGAGCAGTCTTTGAGTCAAAAGCTGAGCCTAGATAACCACCAAGACTCCAATGATGCTTCCCACCAGTCTGGCGGATTGTCCTTAAGGAATATTGGTCGTCGTCACCAGTCCCAATCGCCAGTTCGAACCCCCGAGACGAGAGAAAACAACCACCTGGCCACTCCAGGAAACACTGGAAGCCCAAGTCATTCGAATCGCTCAAGTACTGATCGGGCGAGAAGCGAAATTCCTTCACCAGGGCAAGGCGTAGAAAGGGCCCAATCGGCAAAATCCACTAGGAGGATCTTCAACAATTGGCGGTCCGCCTGCGGGAGGACAAAGGACAAAACGAAGGACTTTATAAGAAGGTATTACACATCTAACGAACCAGTTAGACTCACAGAGCCTTTAGTAAATATTTCCACTATAACTATTAACCTTAACAAATTACGATTGAATTAATTAAACGAATGTTGATGAATTAATCTTGAATAACTTAAATAATACACACAAAAAATACGTCAAAACTAATCCAAACTTTTTTCACAACAATGCGAACACTATCTACATTTGTGCATTTCTTAAAAAGCAAACGATCAATGTGAGCTCATTTGACTTTCTCTTTGGCTCAATTAATTCTGCTATATTAGATGATCTTAAATGTGCGTTGAGAATATAAGTACTAATAACCGTTAAAGGATACGCATACGAGTAAACGGTTTTCCCGAGCGGCATGAGCAAACCAACGCCTAAAGAATATTAAATACAGACATGCAAATTTATATATAAAAGAGTTTTCCTCAAATAATACATAATACACCATATATAAAATATATGGATTGCTTGATATTTTGATATTACTGGAAGACTCTTTTGGTAGCCTTTAATAAAAGCATGTAGGAAATACGAGTGCCAAATAGTCTGTGTGAGCCTGAGCGAGTAGAGATGAAGTTTTGCCATAATCGTTGACGCAGTACGGTGCTAGATAAAATTATAGCCGCCTGAGTGGCATTTTTACTGATGGCTTTGTAGTCCGAACACCAATAAATTAATTGATTGAGGAAGCATATTAAAGTTTAAAAAATGAAGTTTATCTGGGGAAAGATGGAAAACCCTTCCTGAGAACCATCCTGATTTTGACCATCTGGTTCCTTCTTCGACGCCGCCCCCACATGGGCACTCCAATAGCTCCTCCAATCACTCGCCGGGTCAGTCGAAAGGGAAATCCAAGTTTGGGAAGAAACACTCAGACCTTGAGATTAACGGCGGTCACTCGGAGGATCTCGGATGCGGAGTTGGAGTCTCAGGCCCGGCTTCCATAAAAGAAAAATCCTCTGCAGGATGGTCTGTTCATGTTTGGGGTAAGATTCATATCCCTGTGTATCTTCATTTGACCCTCCTTCATTACTCCACAATGAGACTCGAACGCATTCCTTACAATGAACTAGACATTTCTGCCTTGTATCAAATGCTAAAATATTATAAATTGTGCATTTAAACTCTAAACTTTTCAAGTTACTAAATAGTTCCAAAAGTGAATTATTGATTATATAAATTGATATTCGATCATATTAAATACATTAATTCAAGTTGAAAGTCAAATGTATTTGTTACCAATTAAGGTAAATATACTCTATTAGGTAACAAAATTGACTGCATATTCGTTTTTATTTATAAAAAAATTGTGCATATTGTAGCAACTGTTCAATTAGGGAAGTCAAAGTGAACAAATAAATTTTCAATTAATCTCCATGCACATTTTGTTTGGGTTCAATATTTGATTCCCCCAAATAAAATGAACAGATCACGTCATAATTTTTAAAAAATTCGTTGCTATGCTCAATTGCGCCTGTTTGGCTACCAATACGTGAATATGATATTTCTAATTATTATTTATTTAAATATTAATAATATAAAATTCCGGATAAATTGCTTATCAAAAGTTAAATAATTAAGAATTTTAAAGATTTTGGTAGTTGGGTGTTTCGAGTCCGTAAAAATCACTTGAATTCCACATTCATATGAATTAAAATAATATTTGCCAACATTATAGTCCAAATTGGAAAAGGTGAAAACGTATGAATTGACATTCAATTTTTCCAATCACTTATATTGTATTATCAAAGGTCGATGAAGCCTTGAGCTAGTGAAATTAGAAAGAGAATTGATCTTAAAGTTCAAAACATTTACCGTGAGCTCGGATCGAGTAAGAGATGGGGTCGAGAATAAATAATTTAAAAAGTATCAAGATTGCTTCAGTCCGGAATAAATTTTAATGTTAGAGAGGAACGATGAGGAACCAAATAAGCATGCGGCTCGTGTAAAGTAGACATCCAAAAAGGCACTCCAGTCACCCTAGAGGCTTCTTTTCTAGGCGATCTTAAATTAAAATCTTGTAGAAGCAGAAGCTTACAGTTCTCAAACTCAAATGTCCTATATGAGCAGATGAGATTAAAGATTAAACTGGGAATCTTAGAAAATTTGTTCAAGCGTCTAAATACCCTGCTTACCTTTATCTCCGTGTATTTTGCCCGTAATATATCTATCTTTTATGAGCATGTTTAAGGGAGTTCAAATACCCTCGACAAAATTTAAAATATCAATAAAATGATACTTGAAATTAAATTACTTATTTAAGATCTCCCAACCATATGGCATTTCATTTTATTGTATATTTAAGTAGATTCATTATAGCTGTAAGAGTAAGCTGTATTAAGCATACATAAATAAGTGTTAAGTATATAATATACGCTATGTTTAAATTCTCAAAATAACATACCCTTTCGGCCATCCAGACTTAATGCACAATTAATTTCCTTCAAAGATTGTTATCAAAACTCTGAAGTATTTTGGTTTGAACCTCCTGAATCATCATAAATAAAGGAATTCATTAGAAACAATTTAGTTTTCACATAAGAGAAAAAGTCCTAGCTAATTAAGAACCCTTAATGAAAAGTAAATAACCAAAAGAAATTTAAGAGCGAAATATCTAAATAACGATGAAAGTAAGTTTTTATCGAGATTTTTAATGGAAAAAATCAGGGAATAAAGAAGAATTTAAGTTGACTGGGGAGGGTTTTAATAATGAGCCAGGAGGAGATATTGGATGAGAAAGCTCTTGAAAGTCCTCTCATAATAGGGCCGTATACGATATGATTAAACTCTTTCATGAGCAAGAACTTTGTGAATTCATCAGGAGTGGAATGCCGGAGAACCCCCATTTTGATAAGGCAGAAATGCCACGGATCGTTATTTCCCATGAAAGAATAAATTTCTCTTCAGTCCTTTAAACTTTTCTTCGTAGGTTAATTACAAATTCAACTCTAGGGCTTTAGAGAACAGTACAATAAAAAAGCTTCTCATGCTGGTGGTAATTACAATTAGGTAAAGTTTTTCTTAAAAGGACAATGCCTAATGGCCTTTGAAAATTGTATTCCTGTTCGATTTCTTGGATATGTTGTAGAGGGTACAAGAAACTTTAGTCCAGGTCAGAAAAAAATCTGTCGAGCTGTTTTACCTCTAGGCTCAGACGAAGTTCACGTTGAAAAGCAATGTCGGGGAGGATTGGTGGACCTAAGAAGGGTGGGTGGGTAACGGAAGGGTCGTGCTTATGTATTTCTCCTATCTACTTTGTCACCCGCCCCGAGCCTAGAGGTCAAACGACTCGACAGATTTTTTTCTGACCTGGACTAAAGTTGCTTGTATTGACCCCCTCTGCAACATATCCAAATTTCAGAAAAATCGAACAGGAACATACGATTTTCAACGGCCATTAGGCATAGTTCTTTAAGTCGTTTAAACTCAATAATTATGTATTTAAATAGCAAATATTTAATAAGAAGCCATATAATATATTCCTTTTCTCATTGTGGTTTTGAATGCGTGGAAATAAAAGGTAAAAAAAAGAGAAATTGAGTTATAATTTTTATGATTTCTTAGCCACTTATGTTCAGAGAGGAGCTGACGAGGACGAAATAACAAATGAAGAAGTTGTCCTTGGACGAGATCTCCTCTCCGATTTTCAAAGGGTTAAATTGATACATTTCCTTTGCCACGTTCTGGACATGAACCATGACGGTGTGATTTCAGCTGAAGATTTCGTCGCCTTAAATCAGGTGAGAAAAGAATATCTTTTTTCAATTTGTCCTTTTTCAATCACCAGTGACAAAGGCCTGACCTCAAAGTACGCGAATTGCATTTCAATTTTTCAATTCAGATATTATTCAACTGTTCCTAGCATACTTTCACATTCACGCTCGTTGTAGCTTTTACAGGCTTTTATAAAATAAATGGTTAATGTCGAAAAGATATTTTATAACACTCCTCATGTGCGAGAAAATGTGAGTGAAAGTTTGAGAATTTAATTTGATTTGAAATTGGGTCTGGAATTTTTTTCAATTTCTTTTGACTCTTTTTTCCTTTGTTGTAATTGTTGGCGAAGTGGTAGATCTATGTGTGAAAGAAGTTCCCATGCCGAGCTGGCCATTGGAGAAATCCCATTTTTCCACTCTCAAGAATGGTCCCGCAGTGGGTGGGGAATTAGGGGAAATAAATGAGACTACCTTGTCCCCACACTATTTTTCTTCTTCAAACTTACATGTGGTTAAATGGATCAGACTCTCATCCGCTCTTTCCAACAAACTTTCTTAAATAGACAGGAAGTGAAAGTGTACAGATGATACCCCATGCAATGGCTCACATCTTTTACGTCTATTTCACAGTCACATCCTTTGGTAAAAATAATAAAATACAATATTTCATGCATAAAGGATGTTTATGCTTTAAACTTCCTTAACTTTCTGAAACTTCAACTGAAACAATAACAAGCAGTGTAAGCTAAGAATTAAGTAACATAGTGAACGAGCAATTGTAATGATTATAATATTCCAATTAGACCATATTTTCAAATGCATTATTATAATAATATACAGGGTGGTTCAAAAAGTTTTCTTTTTTTGCTCAACAATAGCTTTAAGATTTCTAGATATAAAAATCTTTAATAATGATGTGATGTGGAGGGGGGGGGGGGGGGGGGGTTTAATTAGTATGTAGTAAACTATAAACTGAAAATGTTAAACCATCAATAAACGACAACCACTTTTCTCCGAGAAAACGACTTTTTCTTTCTCCCTTCCACAATGGAAAATCGCCGTCATCTCCTTAAAGAAGAAAAAGTGTTTTTGACGACAACAACGATTTATGCTCTTATTTGTGAAAGCATAGAATTGAATTAATTTGGTATTGTACTAATAGGATTATTTAAGTACAAGGTAAACTCCTGTAGAGTAACAAAAACCGGGGACGCCGGGAGTTGAGCACGGGTAGGTAGATTTTAAAGAACAAGGTTGGACCCTGCTTTCTTTGAACTGAAAATTAAAAATTGCTTGGTATAAAGGGGGAAGAAACTGCCCACTTAGACTTTCACTTCAATTAAGTCATAATATTTTAACTTTAAATTCTAAATAATGAAAATTGGGTTAAATGTTTCCTTTCCTTTCTAATCAAAAGAATATTTCATATAAACAAGTTGCAGTTGAAATACAAGAGTCTTCGCGGTGAATAGGGTCTTCCTAGAATAAAAAAAATGCATGTATAAAATGTGACATGTAAATGAAAGGCGGTTCATGACGTCACATTCACAAATAAAAATATCAAATCTCTAGGAAAAATAAATCACTTCCTGTATTAATGAATCTTCGACACCTTTGTTAGTAAAGAAAAGATTTAAAAAGAAAGAAAAGAAAGAATTTAATAAATCTCTTGATCTTTTTAATTAATAGATATACTTATAAACCCTCATGAAGACTCAGGTTATCATTATCGTTAGTACTCAAAAAGCATTTTTAATAGATGGTTTCTCATCTGTTAAAATTATTTTAACAGATAAGAAAACAAATGGTAAGATTCATTCCCCATTTCTCGAAGATTGAATGAGAGAGGGGAAAATTCCCTCAGGGGTTGAATTAGTTTCTGTCGAACTCTCGACTTGCATTAGCAATAAAGACCAAGGAGACGACGAGGCATGGAGCGAGAATAACATTAGACGAACCTTTAATGAACCCATCACTACTCCTGATCTGAGCCCGGCCCGAAGGAATCAAGACGTCCATGTCTTTCATGTGGTCATTCCCACTTATTGGAAGTTTCATGTACTGACGCAAATGAGTCGAAGTAATTTATTTAATTATCTGCACCGGAAATGTGGCTTTCAAACGGATGAACTTTTACCCCAATTTCATAAATTAAATTAAATTTCCGCCATCCAATTCCGCCCATGATAATGAAATGAATGAATATTGGCATTTGTTTACTTTCTCTTGATTGAGAAATGGAAGTTGGTTATTTGGTTATCTATATTTAATAGGAAATGTTAGTTAATAAATGAGTAGTAGTATGTTGTATAGATGATGGAGTAGTTAGCAACTATGTAGATACGAATAGTTTGTATCTTGCGTTGAGCAATTGTTAAATTAGAAACATGTTATGAATATAAGCGAATCGTTAGAATTTTTCCATAAACTTTTGTAAAAGGGTTTAAAACAAGGAAGCATATAAATTTGAAGGTGTAATAAACTCAAATGTATTTAAGTACTTTTAAGTGAAGGCGAGTAAAAGTGTTAAAGATTAGGAGTTTAAAAAGTGAAAAGTCGGGCATTTGAGCAAGGTTAATGGAGGGAGATCGCTGTAAGTTTCTCAGTTTCTTGATCCGTAAATCTTTTTGAATTTTACCTGGAAGATTGGACAGGAAGGAATGGGGTCTTTCACTTGGGTTAAAGTTTAGTGTGACAGGATGGGGGTTTTCTCCTACACACTTGGCAAGACACATTGGTCCGGTTTCTTCGTTTCCGACCGGCCTATTAAATAAATGAATGAGGGAAAATGACATTTGAGGCTCAAGTTTGTAGTTTCAG
Organism: Neelides sp. FZ-2019; assembly: GCA_009869795.1. Classification (NCBI taxonomy): domain Eukaryota; kingdom Metazoa; phylum Arthropoda; class Collembola; order Neelipleona; family Neelidae; genus Neelides; species Neelides sp. FZ-2019. The sequence continues at coordinate 18,967 of VJMY01000826.1, forward strand.
AGCCTGGCCATAAATTTCTCATTTCATTAAATGTGAATTTACATGCTCTTCACGGAGGAATAGATAGAGAAACCGAATACATCTTGGCACTCCGTACGAAGCGGAATAAGGGAAATGTAGATCCCTCATTCATTTCCGTTTCCAAAAGACTCTCCGGTCTTTAGATACTTTCTTTTGCATCCTCTCATTTCATATCTCCGAATGACATTTAATGAGAAATGTGTCTAGCAAGGAATGGCATTAACCAAATACGACCATGATTGGATATTAAACATATTACATAATAAAATTGGGCTTTGAGTTTTCAAAATTTTGTAATGATTTCAGATTCGCGTAGTACATTATTTAATTGCAAAAGATACATTATAATATTAATTGAGTTGACCAAAACGGATATTGATGATTTTTTAAGGGGAAACTTACTAATTTTCAAGGGGTATCCTTGAAATGTACCTTTCCTAATGGGTATCCTTTTTAAGGGAATATTTACTAATATTTAAAGAACAGGGGAATATCCTTTAAATTTTTCCCTTTATAAGGGAATATTTATTAATCTTCTGGGGATATCCTTGAAATGTTTTCCTTTTTAAGGGGATATTTACTAATTTTCAGGGGGTATCCTTGAAATTTATTCTACATTCGATTTTTTCATACATGTTTTTATTATTTTGCAATTTTAAATTATCTTAAATATAAAACATTAAATTCTTGATGAAAGTGGTGATTTAAGGATGTGAGCTGAGAATGTCTAATGCTTTTGAAACTTAAAACATTTTTCTTTGCGTTATTGAATAAAAGATGAGATTGGGAGTTTTAATAAAAGTCTTTCATCTTTTCATTCACTAGATTACTTATTATTTATTCATGTTTTTATACTACCTGTGAGTTCTTTGTGTAGAAATAATTGCGTGCCCTTCGAAAATTTCAGTTTGGTTAAAAAGAAGAGAGCTTTATCTTTCACATCTTTAGTGTTTTCCTTCGAACAATTTTTGTATTGAAATTATATGCATATAGGCAAAAGAGAATGCGTATCAAATGTGTGCCTATTCATTGGTATAATCTATAATCTAATACATAATTTAAATAAGATACGCACGTAGAAAGCCGTTTTCATAAAAATATGTTAGAGGATTTTTTTATTGTGAGTATGCAGAATATACTGACATCCTTCAAATTTTTGTAAAATTACAACTTAAGAACGGTTCGCTTAATGGTCGTTCTTAATCTTTCCTTCTTTATTATTAGATAGGGATACTTTTCAGGTCTCATCAAGCCAGTTTTTAATATTTTACGTTAATGCGAAAAGTAGTTTTCTTACACAACTTTTCAAATGATGAACCTTTGATTAAATTATTGGTCTACTTACCTTTTTAACATTCAAGCTTCTAAAAATACTTTTATATAATATGCATTTAACATTGGCTTTCTTGAGGAAAAATATTTAAGTTTTAAAAACGTATGAAATATTCATTGAAGAGAAGGCTCCAAAATTTCAATTTACAAAAATCTTTAAAAAATATGCGCATTCGCTTAGATCATATTGAACATGGATTTTTCCTTAATATACTTTTTCAATTTGTCTTGTAAATATAAATATTCAATGCAAACAGTTCGATAATACAATTTACTTGTAGTTTTTTATATCCACAGTCTTAATAAGAATTTCTTAATATAATTGATATTGTGCGACTCAAAGAATATTCAAATCATTAAAATAAATAATAAGAAAAGTTTGTCATACTATAATATTAGAATATTGCCATTTTCTCTCTCAATATTTTACGTCTTGGAAAAGTTTTGAGAGTATTTGACGAAGCAACATCTGGAAATCTTTAATGAACTTGTTCTTTTTTAACTTTATAGAGGATTCGGCATTACATTGAGTGGTCTTCAGAGTGCATCGAATTTCATATCTTGAAAGAAGTCCATTCAGGATTCCTTGAGTGTTTCCTCAACCAACCTCTGGATGAAACCTCTTACATGTACCAGTGCAATTCTGATAAAGGTTCTTCTTTCATTTCTTTTTCACTTTATATCAACTTTATTTTGAATGATTATCTATTCAGTAATTATTATTAACACCAAACCAAAACAATGGGAAGAACAACTACGAAATAATGAATCTAATGATAAAATTCATCAGTTTGATCTTAATAAAATTATTATTGTAAATATTATATGAATTAAAAGTAAATTATAATTATAAATATTACATATTATCCTGTAAACATCATATCCCGTAAATATTTATTTCATCCTGTAAACACGTCTTGATGTTTCAAAGTTAATTTAGCATTATATAATTGAAAACGATTCACTTAATTGTTCAATGGGTGTATTTTTTTAACCAGAAACAAGAGAACACGTGACCCATGATGAATGGCTGGATGTTTGGGGAACGTTATTGAGTGAAGCTCGGTGCTTGGAAGATCTTCCTCTCTGGCTTCAATACTTTCCAAAAATTCTTTTTCAAGTTATAAACAAGTCTGGTAATTTCATTATCTCACTCTCACTCTAAATTACGGTCCTTTGCTCCCTACCTTCCTTAATTTTAGCCCAATTAGACAAGTTGTAAACTCATCTTAAATTTTGCTCGGGCGTGAATGGAAAAACTAATAACTCGAGAAAGGTGAAAGCAGCGAATAAAGTTTACCAACTACTAATAAACGATAAGAAACGATGGGGCAAAGTTTGTATAAAAGCATTAGCATTCAAAATGATTCAACTTTTTAATGACTTTATAAATAAATTTTATTGAACATTTTTCGACTTTGTCAGTAAAAAAATGGAAATTCGATCACGACGCTTTTTAATAAAAGTTGAACGTAATTATAATTTTTGTATTTCTACATCATTTTACATTAACAAATAATTATAAAGGGATGTTAGATAAGAATCTCTAAGCTTTTTTTATTTTCAAAATAATAAATACATCATACCTATATAAAAGATTGAGAGTTTTTGAATCCTCATTCGGTAAATATCATCATTAATTGTAAACATTTTATAGCCAAAAGCAATGAAATGTTGCGTCGAAGAAATTTTAATGATGTTTTAAGGCAAAGTTCAAAGTATTTATGAAGATCAAAACCACCTAATGACAATTTCACAACTTCAGAACTACTTGTATGTGATTTTCAAATTTATTATATGTATACAATATTCATATCCCTTATTTTATTACTTACAAAAAAAGTTTTATGCAGCAATCGAATGTTCAAATGAATAAAAAAAATTGAAAAGAAAGTTAAGAGAAAGTAATCATCATCTTTTCAAAAACCAATTGGACTTTTCCCCTCAAAGTTCGCAGTTTTCTTGGTGTGGTCTTTTCTTCTCGCAATTTGGAAAGAAAATGATAATGAGGTTGAAGGTTAATTGAAAAGGGGAACTTTTGTGCTTAGTAAGTACGGCAGAGTGAGTGGCGTGGTCCATGGATGTGAAAAGAAACTCCTAATGCATGTCAGTAAATGAGAGAGTTGATGGAATGATCTTTTGTAGTCTCACATTGTTCTTTTAATTTTAGGCTCTGGGACAATTTCAAAAGAAGAGCTACGTGCTTTCTACACAATGTTTCTTGGAATTGACTTTCGCGTCGTAAACGAGACCCTCGACTCAATTTATAATGCAATGACCGACGTAAGCATCGCCCTAAGAATTTCCTTTGTTCTCATAAATTTGAATAGGACGATCATGTGATATTTGAATCATTTATCATTTCACTACGCCCTTGGTCAAATTCATGAATGATTTCAAACGCTTAATTAATTTAGCAACCATTTCAATGATCAAATGAATCTCTCTCTTCAAATGTTTCACGACTCTTCCCGTTAAACTTTGAACTTCCCCAAAAGGCTCCTTTTATCTGCGTAACAAAAAAATATTGTTTTCAAACACGAAGACTTTAAAATAATAATGAGAACGTTTTGTTAAAAAATGTTTTTAGGACTTGTACCCTCGTTAATCTAATAAATAATTCCTTATATAATATTTAAAAAATAAATTTCTTTAATTGAATTTAGAGAGTGTTTGTTGATGAATTAGGTTCCAATGAATCTTTCATCTTTTCAAAGGAGGATCTCTCTGGGAAGTGTGATTAATAAATGGGCATTGTTTTGTTTGTTCCTCACTTTGCAGGATGGTGCGAGCAAGATTAGCTACAGTCTGTTCAAGCTCTGCTTCGCCAACTTCCTCTTGGCCAAATACCCTCATGGGCCTGGCCAATATTTGTTTGGAATCTGTTCGCCCCAGAGTCTCCGGTGTAGCTTTCCGATAGATTACAGTGCCCTCAACACATCCAAAGACGACCTCGAGCCCTACAACCCCGAGAAAGACAAAAGTCAATGTAATCGTAGATCCGTCATTGTCTAATTTAATGGAGCTTTTTGGGCCCCGGAGGTTCCGCCAGAGTCAAACATCTCAATCATAATCAATCTTTTTAACCTGAGCTATCATCTCAACCGAAGGAAAACCTCCGCACAATATTAATTTTTATCAAAAACTGATACTCCTCATACATGTACTTATTATGTAAATAGAATCACACACACACGGCTTTTCAAATGAGGTGACTTATTGATCTAAAATAATACAAAAAACCATTAAAAGCATATGTCCTAACCTTTATCAATTCCCCCTAATCCATAACATTATATGGTAATACTTTCAATGGAATCAAAATCGAAAATGATAATATCAACTGGTTATACTTTATTATTGTTATTATATTTTCAAGTGTATTAATCTTAAAAGTTCTATTCCATACAACACATTCATGTATTACATATTATGATTAATATGCCGAACTGTGTGTTCTGATTCTACGCGGATGAGCATGTATCCCAAACTGCGTCAGTGATCCGTATAAGATTCACGTCGGAAATTGAGAACCGCACAGTCACAGTCACAGACTTTCTATTCTTCTTTGAGAACAACTTAGGCCATTGAGATCCCGATAAGCGAAACATCGAGTTGCCTCTCTTTTGGTAGTGAAATTGAAAAAGACAGAGCTACATTTATATATTGATTTCCCCATTGGGAGACTCTGAAAAAGTTCACCGAAACTCCAAATGTAAAATATAAAGGATCTTTTACATGACAGGAGACAATCGGTAGAATCATACATACGGAAGCTGTTCAAAATCCCAACTATTCAAAAATTCAATAACTCGCTTCATCAACTCCTTTAAATTATTGGGCCATTCTTGGGATTAAAGCAATTAATTACAAATTGTCCTTTATTGTTATTACACAATTCCCATTTTCTCCTTGTTTCCACTCATTCTTTAGTCTTCAATTCTAAGCTTATTGCCTGGTGTATTGCAAATTGCAACACTCTTTGCCTTTCCAAAGATTTACACAAATTATACCTACAAATTATAACAATGCTATTACTTTATTACATAAAGATTAATATATGAATATCATATATGAAATATATAAAAACTATAGTTGATAGTCAATATTTTAGATTTTAGATGCGATATAATGAGAAAACTTGGTTTTATTAAATCAACAAATAAAGAGTACACACTAATTAAATATATAAGATGTATTAATGATCTTTTTAGCTCTACTGTAATATTAAAAAATATGATTCCTATTCGAGTCACTTGAGTTGTTCCGATTATCCCTCGCTGTAAATGTCAATAAAAAGTCGTTTGAGTAAAAATTTCATTTATTTCGCATACAAAATTTACAATATGACTTATAAAAATATAAAATTCTAATATAAATTTTTTATATTTATGAATTGTTATACATATTTATTTGTTTTATTCAAGGATTATTCGCATTTACAATTATGGCTTTCACAATTCCTTCATCAGTAACAAAAACGGCATCATCCGATTCAATTCCCATTCGAACGTCATTTTTTAATTTGATTTGCGAAAGAACTTTAGTTTTGGCCGAAGCATGAACTTCCTCTACGTGAGTTTGTGTGATGAGTTGAGAAACGTTGGCAGGTGTAATTCCAGCACCAGCCAAAATCCCGATTTTCTTCTCAGACTTTTCAACTAATTGTTCAATGAGTTGGGCTCCTTGAAAAGCCGTTGATTTTTGCCCACTAGTCAATATCCGAGAGAACCCAAGGTCAATGATCGTTTCGAGGGCTTTGAGTGGATCCTTAGTGTGGTCGAAAGCTCGGTGGAAAGTAACAGGAAGAGGGAAACTTTCTCTTAATAAACTTTTACAAAACTCGACCTCGACTTCGCCATGCTCATCCAATATGCCGAAAACAAAACCGTCAGAGCCCGCTTCTTTTAAACCAATTATGTCATCCTATTATGAATATTATAACATGATATCTATTATAATGAATTTCAAAACAAACCTCTTATTAAATTGTAATGAGCTCAAATTACAATATTAAAAATTACCTTCATGATATCAAGTTCGTCCTGGGAGTAGACAAAGTTCCCATTACGTGGCCTGATCATAGAGAAAACTGGGATTTTTACAAGAGACTTTACTTTCCTGAGGAAGCCAATCTGTCACATAAAATGCAAATCACAACGATGTTTTCATATATCATATTTCTCAAAATATTTATTCTGCAATATCTCATCTAATCGTAAGTATAGCTGGCTATTAGCTTAAATTGCCAAAAATGTTCATGCTTACAGTCGGTGTTAATCCTCCTTCTGAAAGAGCCGAACAGAGTTCAATCCTATGTGCTCCACCACGTTCAGCTGCTAAAGCCGACTCGACTGTATCAATGCAGATTTCAAGTTTTATATTACTTGACATTTTCAATGAAGATGTAGAATGAAAGAAATAAAAATATGATTAAAATTATTAAATAAAAATTAATTTATTAGCAAAATATTTAACTAGATATTACGCCTTTCAAGCCATTGCCGGCTTAAGACATTAAATTTAGCAATTAAGTTCAAAGAGAGACTGTTGAGGATCTGTAGAATAAAGGAGGAGAAAGCCTTGTAAAGGAGTTGTGGAGCGAGGTGCGGAAAGCTCCACACCATCTAGACACGTCAGTCCAACTTCCAAGACCCAAGATATAATTGATACATTAATTTAAACCACGCATTTCCCCTTCATTTTATTATCCCAATCATTCGCGTTTAAAAAGAATTGCATTCATTGCTAACTCGTCATTAAAAAATATTAACCTTCTTGCCTATCCAGAGCCATCCTAGAGGTTTGTGTATATTTCTCGAGTGTGTAGATAAAGCATTAAACTCGTGTAACCTCGTAATCGCGGAATTCCTCTTGGTCCTTCAACCGACTAGATTTGAGATATATATTTTCTCTTCGACGTTAAACCGTAATTTAAGACTCGAACCTCTTTCGAATGAAATAGATAGGTAAACAAACTTTAATCTCATTCGATTTAATATATAACCCTTTTAAATCATCGTTTGCTGACTGAGAGGATTTGCCAAGTGAAGAACTCTGTGAAAGTCAGTAGAAAATTAATGCAATTCATTGTTTAGACTCGATTCGTTCTCAATTCGGCATTTACAACAATTGTTTTTTATTAACTCACTCCACTCCTTTCAAGAAAAGTTAAATGAACTCTGACGGACTCGATTTATTCTGAATTATTTATAAGATTACGTCAATTCGCTATCACGATATCAGTAGAAATCCCGTTAAATTGTAACCAAATTTAGATAGCGTACATTACAAACATTAACTTTCATTGAAATAGTCTTTTTGAAATTGAATGTTGAGAGCGCAATGTGGAGTTCACGACCAGGTTAGTTGCTCCAATTAAAATTCCTATTTGTATAATTCATAAAATATATAATTTGATGTTGTTATTTTAGGGTTATAATATAATTTATAGAAGGGAAGTTTATATGAACTCAATTCGTTGTATTTTAAAAAATATAAAAATCAGATTTTGTAAATTAAAGTTAAACTTTTATTTACAAGATAAATTAAATTTAAAATTATTAAATGTTGGGTAAATGTGCTTATTAATAATTAAACAAAATATTTTATTTTTTGTGGGTTATTTCTGGGTTGAAAGGAATTTTGTAGGGTTAATTAGGTCAATTACTTTTTGAATATTTTTGAAAAGTTACTTTTAATTGGATATTTTAACTAGGATATTTCTGTGTAAAATACATTTAACTGTGAGCCTTGGGTATGTAACTAATCACGGTAATTTTATGTTTGTGTTTTATGTTCTAATTCTCATTATATTTTGATTACAATAGTATGGATTTGAGAACAAGGAAGCTTCAGAGATCCCGGTGTTCACTCAACAATTATAAATATAAAGCGCATTTTGCATGAACTGTCTCCTAAATAAGTGTCACTGACTGTTGTGTCGTCAATTTAAATCACGAACTATGTCCTTAATGTGTACTTAAGTAATAATTCTTCAGAGGAGGCATATTATAAAATCAGTGAGTACACGTTAATTAGCTGAAACTTGGAATTTCAAATCCTCGGGTATGTGTCCAACAATATAATTGAGTTCATTCAATTTATTATTTTACGCAACTAATCCTCTTGATCTTTTCTTTTAATTAATAAAGGCTTTTGTTCTCCTCCTTGATTAATCAAAAAAGTTGAGTATCCAATGCTTAAAACTTGAGAATTGAGACATTATAACTTTTGCTTTTAATCATTTCATAGATTGCAATTAAAATTCATTCTTCCCTAAATACGACTCGCTTTTAGCCTCAACGATTACTTTTAGAGTTAGTAAATCCAACAATGAACTATTAAACTATATCTTTAAACTTGTTATTATTGTAATTCTGTAAAATGTAGAACGGTTGGCTAAAGTGGTACTTAATTATACATCCATTTTATGTTGTGCAATTCTTCTACTCAAGCATAGCTATCGTATTTAGCTCGTATTCTTGTATAATTTAATTATTAATTCGAATTTAGTAATTTGTAATCCTAATTCTAGGTATAGCTTATTTGGATTTGAGCTTAGTTTTGATTCATGTAATTCTAATCTTATTTGTAATAAGTAAAGAGCTTAACATAAATATAAAGAATTTAAGTCTCGTGTAAGTCGTAGCAAAGTAGGAAATTGCGAGATGATTTGTCCAGAAGATAAGGGCCAGCTAACATGTAAAGGGTTTCAGGGTGGGGAGAAGCATATTCTTCGCCCTCCGTAATACGCGGTCCAGGCGGTCCGAACGGCGGGTTTTTGCATTATCCACCAAGTGCCTTTCATCCCCCGGGTGGAATGGGCGACTACGGGCTTCCGGCCATCCCCGGGAGTTCCTCGGCCGGATGCCCCACGTCGGCCGATGCGTGTCTCTCGATCGTCCACTCCACTGATGTGCCACCGGCAAGGAGGGGAGTCGGAGAGCTTTGCGAAACGAGCCATCGAGAGCCTCGTCAAGAAACTGAAGGTCAGTTGCACGGGAAATGCATCCGTGAGACCCTGGTGCAGTAGTGCATGAGTTCTGAGGGGAGTCTCGGTCTCGAGCCCGTCTAGACTCCCAGTCAGACATAATTCCTTTGCGTGTGGAAGAGCCCAATCCCCTGATTGGGAGATTGGAGCTCCTGAACATTGAACTCCACTTTGTACTGTTTCAGGAAAAACGTGACGAGTTGGACAGTCTCATCGCAGCCATTACGACGAACGGAGCTCAGCCGAGCAAATGTGTGACCATCCAAAGGACGCTCGATGGGAGACTTCAGGTAAAAAACTTGATTAACCAAATATGAATTATCTAATAAACCTCTAATGGAAAAGGGAGGTATTAATTTTTTATCCTCTCGTTCTACGGATATTACGAGACTAATCTAGAGGACCCAGACGGGCAGATGGGGAATGCGAGGGATTTGAGTCTAATGTATTAATTTTGATGGTCAGGTGGCCGGAAGGAAGGGGTTCCCACATGTAATTTATGCCAGGATCTGGCGATGGCCTGATTTGCACAAAAACGAACTCAAGCATGTGAAGTACTGCCAGTTCGCGTTTGATCTCAAGTGTGACTCCGTGTGCGTGAACCCTTATCACTACGATAGGGTCGTTTCTCCAGGAATCGGTAAATTAAGTCCCACAAACAGTATATTTTGAATGTCCCTATTTAAACTGAACAAAATTACATTAAGTATCTTATATTTAAGGTAATAATATTAATAAATGCTTAATCCCTATGATTTTTCTTATTTTTAGACTTATCTGGGCTAAGTATCCAGTCACCAAGTACAAGAGTGAAGGATGAATACTCAGCTGGCAGCTCTGGTGGAAATAGTGGCAGCGGATCCAACTTGGATATGATGGATCCTGTGCCTGGAAGTTCAGGAGTTTCCGGACAAGGAGATGGACCTCAGTCAAGTCATATCCACAATAATTCTGGGAGCAGCGGACAAAGCGGAGGGCCGATTGTGGCCTCGGCTCCTCCTCCAGTACAAATCCCACAACAAGCTTCTCAGACTGTTCAACATCACCCGCCACCGCCGAATCCTTTTGGTCTTCATACCAATTCTGGGTCGGTCGTGGGAGGACCCAGCGTACAACCAGCTCTGGTTAGCTCCGGACCAACTTCTCCCATTGATGCGGCATCTGTGACGGCCCAGGTCCAAGTTCCTCCCGTCCAGTCACAAACAGCTCCGCGACCTCCACAACACCAACAAGGGTACTATGGAGGGGAGCCGCCAAGTGGAAATCGACAACTTGGGCCGCCACCTTCCTACCCAGGAATTGATTACAATGGACACGGGATGAACCAACAATCCCAACAGCCGCCGCCGCCGCCTCAACAAACTCAGCCACCGTCTGGGAATGCAGAGGCGACTGTGGGAGCCAACGGCTATTCATCATGGGCTGGGAGTCCAAGTAGCACTTTGACTTATACCCAGAATATGCAACAACAGCAGTCGAATGTTCAGCAAGAAATTCGAACCCATCCTGGATACCGTATGTTTTTTTATGACTTAACCAAAATATAAAAAATGTTATCAATATTTTTTTT